>SHCU01000212.1:125125-147573 GCA_004307685.1 Ceratina australensis | reverse complement strand
AAATCTCTTGGTTTATGTTTCAATGCTCCGGCATATGATGACGCTACCAATGCTTAAACCTGAAGCATTGAAACATAGCAGTAGTGGGTTCAGAATAATTGTCCGAAGCTGTACACTTGGCACGGAACGTGTTAATAGAATAGCATATACAATTATTATTGGAAAGAATTAGAGATAAGGATAAGAAAGAAATAGAGCAAACTTACAATTTACACTATTACGTCCCATCCTCTCAATTACAGATGAGGAGGAGTTGCACCCTTGTTTTTAACGCTACAGTATTCGTAATTACGTCGGGCTTCGTCAAGTATTTTGATGTAACACGCGCTGTAACAATTTCTGTAAGAAACACGTTATTACGTTTCCGATGGTAAACACGTAACTTGTATCTGGATACACGTTCCTCGACGTGCCTTTTCTTTCGTGTCACCCAGCGTCTGGTACCGCTGTCTGGCCGGTCTTTCTGGCATTCACTGCGAAAGGCGGCGAGGTCCTCGGGTAATGGGAACGATCCCGCGGGAATATCGAGAGCCATCGAAGCGTAACGTTCAAGGGACGGGTTGCGCGGGCGTGCTGTAGCATGACGCCGCGTTGGAAATCGATATTTTTCTCCGCCTAGGGACCCTAGATCGCACGCGGGTTGAAACGCCGAGGGACGAAATAAATTAAACGGGGGGGCCGAAACTGCGTGGACGTGGCCCGCTGTAATTTTCCGGACGGGGGTGGGTTTCCGTGAGGTACGGCACGGGGGGAGGGACAGGGGTAGAAGGGCTGTGCCGACTGGCCCGCTTTTTCCGGCGATAACCACGATTGATAACTTTCGATGGGATCTGAACCACCGTGAATAATGGCACGCTCGTGTAGATTATAATTATTCGAACGACACTGAGGGCTCTTCTTCTTTTTTTTTTTTAGTTCAGCTATGAAATGTAATTAAGAGTTGTTGCAGCGGGATATGCGAAAAATAGGTTTTCCTATAATGTGATTAAAGAGTTATCATATCGGGCACACCTGCGATTCAGGCGAACTGCGGAAAAGTTTTGATACAGTTGACTGCTTATTATATTATACCGTTTCAGATGAATTTTATGGTGGGAATATTTTTCATCGGTTCTTCCGCGCGATGATGCGACATGAAAAATTCGCGTAAAAATCGGTATAGGATTCGAGGCAGGCGTATTTAGTGGCCGGATAGCGGTTTTACTTTCCGAACGAACGCATGAATACATACGGTCCCGTTGAGTTACGCCGTTCTCCTCAGCCCGGGCGGAAAGATTCGAACGTTTCATAGAAATTCGACTGCCGCTACTTTATCTATCGGGTGTCAATAAATAATCGGCGCCAGCGTTGAATGCCGGTGGCTCGCGCGCGATAATAATTTTCATACCCATTCAAAGCCGGGTTTCCACGAGACAGAGGAATATCGGAAGAAATCGAGCTGAAAGATAGACCAACCACGTAATATCCTTCGGTACCACCCGCCGACTCGCCCGTCTGACCCTCTCCGCTCCTTTTTTCGGTCTCCCCGACGCGAGACACCTAGCCCGCTCAATTCGACGAAGATTCCACCGATAATAATCGATTACCTGCGTTTACATCTTCGTGCACGCAAACTCCTATCAGGACATCAATCCCTTTTTTTGTCACTGGAATTGTTTTCAATTAATTAATTCATTATTGTCTCCTAAATGAAATCATTTTAGGCTATCCAAAAAATTGTAAAATTTCAATGCGTCATTTTACTTATTTAAAAATGCAGACAGGTGTAATGAATATGATAAAAATAATAGACTTAATTATTCTCGCTGGAACCTATAGATGTACAGATATTTTTCTGGAGGAGATACCGTTCACTTCGGAAGATAAACAGTATCACGATGCACAAAGGGGCCTCTAAAACGGTGGATACATAAAATGTTCTATTCCGGCGGCATCTCAATATCCGCAGAGGCGAAATCGATTTCTGCGTCGACGCAGAAGGAGCCCTCCGTGCGATCGGTCTCGATGCGATATCGATAATCTCGCGAACGTATCCGAGCCTTTGCAAATTCCGCGATTCGATTCGATTCGATTTTCGTGCCACCCTCCCCGGTACGGTTCCTCGCCCGGGGGGGCCGATTCCTCGTGTCACGGCTCGGAAAACAGAATGTTAGAATACGCCCCGTCGTCGTCGGTGAACGCCGACGGCTGGTTAACTTTTCACAGGGTCAGAAATTACGGCATAATTGATTTTTAGACGTTGCCGCACGGTTCATCGGCGAGGAAATTCGGGCGGCAAACGAAAGTTTGTCGTTTCATCGACAAACGAGCCGCGTGGATACACGCTCATCCGCTGCCACGCCGCTAGTTTCTATGAATACAAAATTCTCGTAGTGCCTTCAGACTAGAGCCAGACCCACGGATAGACAGTTCCGAAAAGTTTTTGCGGTCCCACGGCGATGGATCCGCACGGAATTACGTGTTTCGTGTTTGTCCGCGATAAAAATTGCAAGGATCTAAATTATCCTCTCGACACGCTGCGTTCCAACGCCGCACGTTCCTTACCTTACTCCCATTTTTACCTGGAAAATTGCGTTAGAATTTATTAAGTACGACCTGCCGCGAAGACGCTGCCACCTGGAATGCGATGGAACGAATTCTCGAGTTTCACGCGCGTTAATATCAATTTATTGTTTCCGATACTGATACCAGTTTTACCATGAGTGCAAAGGGTTAAACAGATTATCAATATTAATCGAAAGAGATTTAGAATGACGTGTATACGCGTCGAACGCAGTTAACCGGTGAACGAGTGTTTTAAGAGGGGAAAAGATGTTCGAGACGGCAAATATTGAAGAGGAGATAGCGCGAAGGTGAACGGTCCCTCGGAGTAACCACGAATTTGTAGAAATTTACAATTCACCGGCGCGGAAGCGATGGCTGCACGGCACGGGAGCCCGATCGAAGACAACGAAATTTTCGCGTCACGTAACCCGATCGGGAAATTTTTACACGACGGTCCTCCTCGGAGGAACCAGTTTTTCCATTTTTCCCATCTGCGCGCACGTGTGCGCCGCCCGCCCGTCGAACGTTGTTGCATGTTTGATGTTTTTCGGTAAGCGCGTTGCATGGCCGATCACGTAAAACCGGGAGCGGATAGATAGGCCGGAGGGGAGAGGGGTTAAAAGTTCGGCCCGGGGGTGGTGTAAAGAGCATGCCTTATTCCCGGTAAGAAAACCTCCTTTTGACGGTCTCGAATTACCGTGCCTGTCGAAGCCATCTGAATCTTTGAAGATTCACGTTTTAACGCTGCTGGAAATTCCGACCTCGTGTCTCAATGGTGAAACACTCCTCTTTAGCCAGCACTCACTCTGGCTCCGGCTCATCTCCTTCGGTGGCTTTTAAAAGTTGGAGGAAAATTAGAGAAATTAAGATCGAATATCTATGTAAATTTAACGTAAAACTATAAATTCTTTTATAAATAAAGGAATTCATTTCGGAGTACACGATCTGTCACGGGAATATCTTGTATAAGATCGCAGGTGGGTTTAAATAAAATTGTTAAATTTTACATTGATAAAAAATCCGTCAGATACCTGGTCAGAATTTTTCAAAAACCAGTGAGTAGACATTATCACACGGATGTGCTTTGGGTAATTCGCTATAATAATATTTTCAGTTGCATCGGATAAACACAGATTCGTTGAGAAAATTTTTATTGATAAAATAAAACATTTACAATATAAAATACGAATAAATAATAAAGTGTCTAAATTTAATTCAATACAATTTTTGTAAAGAATGCTGCGTTATTGTTTTTATATGGGCGGGCTGATGCATCTTTTATACTCGCACACGCATATCTGTCTTCCTTTGTTCCGCATAAATAAACGCGAATAACGTTACGTTTTTCTCCGTGAAACTTTTATCACGTAATGATCGCCGGGAACGTATGCTCTCTAGACAATTCCTTCGACGACATGGGGAAACGGGGAGGAACGGGCGAAAGGGATCGAATAGACCGTCTAGACATTGATGAACGAGCGGGTTTCAAGACGCGCGCATCCTCGCCCTTTGACAGAGGAAAGGATGGATCAAGGTTTCGCAATAAAATTAAAATATGCGCGAGTTCGCATCTTTCGCCCTTCGTTCTCAGACGATTTAAGATGCCGGAGGAGTGTCGAGTTACTCGAGAGCGGTTCGAGGAGCGCAGGTGGAACGATCAACGAACGTATTCTTACGATCGAACGCAGCTTCGCACCCTTCTCAACATGCGAATACAGAACCGTAGATTGAAAATGTTTTTTTCACTTTTTTTTTCCACCGGGTGAAATGCTCATTCGCCGCAGAGATTTTGCCAGATGGTCTGCCGCGTTTCCGAAATAATAACGCAAAATTATTTATGTACAACTGCTCGATGAAAATCGACGAAGATTGATTCGAGGAAAATCGCGATAGAATTTCAGCAGGTTCCCGTCAAAGGATCCGCCAGGTCACGGTTCTCGTTCGATCCTACGCCAATTCCCCCGTCTATCATCACTCCCGCGATCTCCCGGATAGGATCCCGTCGAAGATTATGAAATTTTGCCAGTGCAAATCGAATGCAGCGTCTCACGGCTGCCTATTTTCTCGGTCGGTCGCGCGTTCGTCTACCTACCACGTCGTACGTTCACCGCCTACAATCTCGAGTTGACCCGTTTGCGCCGTGCGCTCGCTCGCCCGTGCCTTCAGCTATTTGCGTTAAGCATATTTTTCTGCTCCGCCCTGTTTTCCGCCTCTCGGATGAATTTGTCAAGAGAAACTTTTGCGCCGGCACAGCCGAGCCGTAAGCTCGCGTCTCCATGTCTTTATTACGCTTGTTTATTCATGCGCTCGATCTTGCCAGACCAGGAGAATGATCATTTTATGCGACTCGCGTATTTTTTTATTAGTTTCATTCGGGGACCGAGTGAATAACCTGTTTCGGAAGATACCTTAATTTGTAGACTTAGCCGTGGAAAAGATATCTTCGTTTCTTTTTTCACTGAGCGGATAACGAGGATTAAAGTTTCCCCTGTGGACTTGTTTGGGTAGCAGAAAATTTTCTTGCTCGTTGGGATGTTCCCCTGTCTTAGGTACCCGCTGCAGGTATTTCATATGAGATTTATTAAAAATGATGCGCGTAAGATGTCTGCGTTTATAATGACGTATTCAAACTTGAGCTCGGATTGTTGAAGGATTGATAGTCAATGAAAATCTTATAACGGTTTGCATTCATCAATCATTTGATATCACGTTCTCATATTAAAAGATTCTTTGCACGTCAAGCATCTCCTCTGTTCTGGTCATTATTCAATGAAACTGTGCTGACAATTTTTATTTCTTAATACTCAAACGTCTATTGAACTTATTTCATACAAAATTATTAAACAGATTTCATAGGCAAGCAATACGTGTATTTTATCATATGAACCTATGTTATGTAATATGTATCTCCGCGGATAAACAGTTAATGTTTTCACATGCGATATTATACTAGAAAACATAATAGAACGTTTACGTAATGAGTGCTCATGTAACAGAGGTTCTATTGTATTAGAGTAGAGAATTGACCGGAGCAAACCCATGTTTTGCATTGCTCTTGGCTGGTTATCGATAAACCAGAGCGTTAAAAATTTCCTGATAAACGTTAGGGGAGTGACACGACTGCCTTATCTCCTTAAGAGGATTTCTCCAATTTCAAAAATCGGTATTTGTTTCGAACGTTCTCATAAAACTGGCACTCCCTTGAATGCAAAGCACCTCGGAGTACCCTCCTGGTAAGAAAGTCGATCAGGTTACTGGAAATCTACCCGTTCGAATGTTAATCTCGGCATTGTTTCTCGATA
This sequence comes from Ceratina australensis, assembly GCA_004307685.1. Classification (NCBI taxonomy): domain Eukaryota; kingdom Metazoa; phylum Arthropoda; class Insecta; order Hymenoptera; family Apidae; genus Ceratina; species Ceratina australensis. Next base: position 141,727 of record SHCU01000212.1, on the reverse strand, counting down.
CCGCAATCGCTGTTACGAGACGCGGTCCACCTTCGCCGGTGAAAGAGATCCCGAGGTAACTCCGTTGCCGTTACGTCGAACGATAATTGAAACGTTCGACAGCAGTTGCGTTTAACAGGGAGCGAGATTATCGGAACGTTGGCGCAACGAAAGCGGCGAATTCTCGACTCTCTGTTCAATCGAAATTTACGGCACTCGCCTATATTCGATATACGTGCGCACAGTTCGGTTAATACGTTTCTGATTTTGCGCGAACGTTTCTATTCCAACTTTAATTAATAGAAAATTTTAGGCGGAAAAACTTGTCCGGCTTCGATTCCATCGTGGTTTCCCTATACGTATGTTCGTTCCGGCCCGCTGTTTACAAAACGGGCTATGCCACTGCAGTTTCGTGTAACAGTGGTAATTCAGTAAGGATAGTCCGTGAGGATTTGTAAGCTATACCAGGAACTCGAGATTTTAGGATGCAGATTTGCACACAATATCTCAGAAGATCGAGGTCAATGCTTGTCTCATAAAATAATTGTTATACAGGGAAACAATTATTATATTAACCCTTTGACTATTGTTAGCGTTTATTGGCGTCCAAAACGTGTTGGCTTCCCGATATTGTTGACGCCTATTGGTATCCAGATCAAATTTCGTCTGTTTCGTCAGTTTTAATATACTTTCTTAGAAATACATATCCAACGAAAAATTTCGTCCTATCTTTACGACCAGTGCGTGCCAAAGTCTGCCGTAGCCTAATTTATATCTTCATTCACTTGAAATTAGCTATAAATAAATCAGCAAATATTTGCGAAAAAATTCCTCGAATGCAACGGGTTAAGATTCATGTAATGATATTCATAGCGGATCCCGATAAACGCGTGAAATTCCATAAATCTCACGCCCGTGTTTAATTGAAATCTATTGGCCTATTACCGAAGATAAATTCTCTATTCGATTATTCGAGTGATTTCTTCCATATTTACTCCGCGTTCGTCGGTAACGTGAATCATGCCCCCGTGGAAAAGGTTGCGCCGTATGAGAATAAGGGGCGGCTGTCCGCGGCGGGAAATATTAGCGATAAATTATCGCGGCCACATCGAGCCGCGGCTAAATTATTGCCGGGCAGGCGCCGGCAATAACCATGGGTATAGCGTACGGTGATACAGACGTGATATTCCCGGCACGGTGCACCACCGCCACGGGGTTTACGTGACGCTCTCAAGATTTTTCTAATTAAACCCCAGTACCCGGCGCGCGCCGAAACTATTTGTAAGATCCGGCGATTCGTGATTATTGCGCTAACTGCCGGATTTATTTATTTATTTCGCGGACAGCCTGGGATATTGGTTTTATCACGAGCCAATTCGACCTATTCTAGCCCGCTACGTTATTTTATGTTTTGCGGTTTAAAGTGGATCGAGCTATTATATATAGAGACGAAGCTTTTTCGTCGTACTCGGTTCCGCTGGTTGACAAACTATAAGAGGATCGAGAGATTAAGTTAGGTATAGGTTGTCTTAGAAAATGCGAGCATTCAAAGGATCAGCCGAAGCGTAGCAGGGGAAAAAAAATCAGGCTTTCTAGAGAACACGTACGCGGCACGTAGCGTTCTTCTATGATAGGAATTCTAATAAAAAAGTATCTAGGATTGAGATCACGGATCGCAGCTTAGTGTCAGGGCAAAGAGGTCGGCGGGAGTAAAAAATCTTTAGTCGGGGATAAGAACCGTGTAGCACGCGTTCGCGAGGGGTGCTCGAGATGGGGGTTAATGGATTTCTACCATTAAGATTACGCAGAATGAACGGAAATTCGAAAGAAGAGGACATCTTCGTGACCGAGAAACGGGCTTGAAACAAGCAAGAAAAATGAATAAGGAACGGCGGGACAAAAATGCGTCGGAGACAGAGAAAACTAGGAATGTTTTATGGAACCTGAAGATTGTTCCAGCGATCAGGTAGCGGCGAAGAAAAGCGTCACGTAGGACGAGGACGTCCTCGTCTTCGCGTAAAGCTTGAGGGATGACGTCGTAAGAAAAATAATTACAAATAAATCACGTCGGCGCAAGCTTATCCGAACCGATGATGGCGTTATAACGACACATAGGTTTTTCTAAAAATTGCTTATTTATTTTTTCTACGTGCAATTTTCGTAAGCGAGTGTATATAAAAGATTAATGCACTCTATATTTTTATAACTGGATATATATTTGTTGGGATATCCCACTAATTTCGAAGTTTTTTAAAGGAACGAGCAGGGAAATCCTTATTTATCAATGCAGAGATTAAGCAAGTGTAAACACTTATACATATATATAGTAGATCTCGGAATAGTTTATGGAAAGTATTATTACGATGTATTTTTTGAGCGCGTAATTCAGCACACGCGGGAATATTCAAAAGGTACCTCATCAGTTTTGTACGCGATTTGTATAATCGCGTTCGCGCGATCCAGCCGGTGTTCTCTACGCTTCGTTGTACCCGGCGGCTGTTGAATAATAACGAATATCAGATGACAGAACATTTTATGCATTCAACGAACGAGCCACGTTTATATTGTAAATCTGTTGAAAAAACTAGGACCGTGGATTTTCGCTGTTTTACCTTAACGTAATTTAACGATGATCAATTCGATACGATTTAAACGATATCGATAGGTAGCCGATTAAAGAGACCGGATAGTGCGTTCGACAAAAAGTGAGTGCAATTCATTGAACGTGATCGACTAAGCAAATTAAACCGCGGTAATTTACAGAAAATTACGTGATCCACCGTGAATCGAAATTGACGAATCGGGTCAAATTCTCCAATTACGCAACGGAATCAATTACAATTTTGGCTCGCGTTTAATCCGAGACGTCGAGAACCAGTCCTCGACGCTTGCCGCTAATTAAAACGCAAGGCTTCTGCTTCCGGCTAGGCTCATCGATTCGTCTCCGCGTGAAACACGAATTCAGGGACGCAACGCGCCGGTGCATTGGCCATTTCCTACGGTTGGTTCGGCGTTCGTTTAAAAACGGCACCAAGTTCAGAAGTACCTTTTCATCCAATTTTCAATCGAATCGCACCCAATCACCGCGTATCCGATTACCAATTAAACACACGCAAGAACCGCGTCTCGTTCGATTTTATATCCCGTTTCACCGTGATACCCGTACTTATGAAAACCACGTTGGCTACGGTTTGATTAATTGAATTCACCCGTGCATCAAATATTTGCGCAGCCCAATTTTTAAACGCGCGGTACCTCGAAACTACTCTCTGTATCAATGAAAATCCACAAATCAACTTCGACGGGAATACACGCATACAATTTATTTCACGCTGTTTCAATTATCGAGGATTACGTTGATAACTTCGTGAAAAAAGCTCATATTTCAACCCCGCGGTGCCGGATAGAAAATTTCGTCGTAACAAAAGTTAATTCTTGTTACGTGTGTAAATTTTGGATGGAGCGAGCAACCGGGAGGAAATTAAATCGTTCGTTTGAACAGCCGACGACGAGCCAACGAGTGAACCCGTTCTCAATGCGGATTCAACGGTTTCCCCGCCATTATTTGCCCTCGATATTATCTACCGCAAATTTTTCGCGTTATTATCATCGATGTTAACGCCGGATAATATTATCGTCTTTATTATCGTCTTATTACGACGCCCCGCGGAGTTACATTTAAATTACGTTAACGATACCAGAACGTGCATGCACACGCGAGCACCGAGGATCTTAAACCGGGGGCCGCCCGCTCTCGTACGATATAGTTATCTTCTCATTTTCTTAACGGTCTCTGCACTTTTTCAAACTTCCCTTAACTGCTCCGAGCAAAATTATACCGAGGGTTACATGTGCTCTCTACCTATTTCCGGTCGCCGTTATAATGTCCCCCATTCTCTGTATCGCGATCAAACCGTCGTTGATCTCTAATAATCCGTGAGACGGTTAAGAAAAGATTCTGGCTGTTAGATTAAGAATATTCCTTATCCGATTAAAAGAAATATTTCTGAACTTTATAAGAGAGAATCTTTTCAATTGAATTTCTATTATTAGTAATTTATACGTCGTATAATTTAAGAAAACTAAACGTGTCGATGCTTCGGTAGGTACTTCTTCGTGAAATCACTAATTAGTTTTTTTAGTTCGATTATTGCCAGACACTTGAACAGATATTTTGTCCTTCTTAAGGTCTCTCACATCTTTGAATTCTCGTTTCCTTAATCTCTATGAGGTTTGTTAGATTTACAATTACCCAGCTTCCGCAGCGTTCGATTTTACCATCGTACTTAATTAAATAACCAGCCCGGGCATTTAACTTCGCCGGTTATCGCACTTTTATGATTGTTCTTCGCGAGTTAACTGAACTTTAACGATCCTCCGAAATTACCACGAAACGTTATGAGCTTCTTATGCGACTACTGAGCGCGTTATCTTGTGTTAAATATCGTTAAACGCGACGAACTCGAACGTCGCTCTCTGTTTTTACTTCTCATTTGAAGGATCTATTTTTTTTAAAACCGAACTCAAAAAAGTTATATCTAATTTGATCTCAAACATTCAAAATACCAACACTAGCCATTTTTCAGTTTTTTTTTCTAGTTTGATGTAATTCAATTTAATTAAATGTGATTCTATTAATATCCATAAGATCACGTTTCAATTGAAATTTGGAAATCCATGTAAGTGAACTCCGCAATTACCTCCGAATATTGGATATGAATTTCATTTAATAACTGTATTTACGAAATTAAATTGTTCATTTTGATGTTAAAATTTAATTCCTCGCTGAGAGGTATTATAGGGAATGCGCCAATTTCCGCTCTGGCTTATGATCACATATAAAATCATATAAAAAGAAGCTAGTGCGTAGAAATCGTGACGTGAATAGAAACTGCTACATCCATTGTACGCAAGACCGCGAGAGTTAATTGTAACTTTACCGATGATTGTTCTGGCGATGGGATTAACATTAACGCACCGATGGATATGATTCGAAGTCTAGTTATACGAAGGAATCAATGGCAGCGAATACGAATGCCAGAATTCTGTTTGCGGATAGATATAGTCCGGGTGCGTGGAGCGTGTGCGTATTACAGAACGAAAAAACTAGTTACAGAGCCGTAAAGTTTGGACGCGTGTTTTCGATTGCACCGGGCAACGTGCGATATCGCGGTGTTCAGAATTTTGCGCCTGTACTCGCTCTAATCCCACACAAAGAGCGCAAACTCGATTGTTATTCGCGGTGCGGCGTTCACGTTCAGCGGTACGGATTATCCTTTAACAAATGTTACGCCACCGACAATATTTCATAGATCGCTCGCCGGAAAGATAGACCCGTAACTTGATCCGTATAATCGATCGACATGTTGCTCTGTGGCTGATTTATTTTTATTACACGACCCGGATGTACGCGTGTATTTTCCACGGTGCATCCGCCGAGGTACAAAGCTCGCGTTGCCACCCACTTGTTCCAAAAATCCCTGGAGCCGCTGCTCCATTATCAACCCCACCGGCTCGGTCCACGATGACAGGGATGATTCAGAAAAATAATGGATTGCCACGGAATCGCGAGTAGAACGGCACCGCGCTGCCCGTTTCAGATCGAACGGTTCGCCTGGAGGAATTGATAGATCACCTCGATCGATCCGTCGGAGGATCCGAGAGGGACGTAATCGCCGGCAAACAATCCGAGTAAGCGAGAGAAAGAGGTATAGGGGATAGGTTGGTCACAGGGTGTTGGCCACGAGCTGTAAGAGCTGTAAGGTGGTTCACGAAGCCACGAAGAAGCGCATTCGAGCGTGTAGGCGATAAGGGCCATCCCGGGGTGCACCCTTACCACCCCAGGTTACCCCCTCGCTGCGCCGTATCGCGGTGCGGCATTGGCTTGGTTCAGAGATTTCGGGGTCCTGGCACAATTTATTCGAATATTTAGAGCCACGGATCGGCTGAATTAGCCTTCCACGGTTGGAACGTCTTCCCGACTCTCGTGCTGTTTTTTTCCCCTCCCTATCTCTCTCTCTCTCTCTTTACCGACGCTCTTCCGTACTTCACGGCCTCGTTCCCATTGGACTTTCAACGAGTCTCCTTATACCCAGGCTACCCTTTTCACTGCATCCTTTACCTCGGTCTCTCTATCGAGTTCGAAACCCGGAATCACTCGAGAAACCTACACGAGAATAGTATCCCGCGATAAAACACGCTTAGAGTCGGCCCGATGGGAGCTGCAAAGTCGCTGGAAGAGACCGCGATCACCGTTTGCCCCAGAAACCTCGACAGAGACACGGACGCTGTGTGTAGCATCCGGGAGGAGCTTTCGTGGATGTCCACAAGTCGGTATCGATTAAAAGTTCACTTGGTAAGTTGGTCAGTATCGAGCTCCTTCGGGGAACGTTCCCCGGTTTGTTAATACGGCTCACGAGCACTCACACCGGCTCGTGAAACGACATTCGTCTCAGTTTCTTCTTTCGCGTTAAGCACGGTTTCGCTATCAATCGAGCATTACAACCAACGTGTAAGTCAGAATTTGTAACGAGAGGTACTTTCATCTGTGAAATTCAACCCCTTGCGCTCGAGGTTCGTTTCGTAAAATGATTAATTCAATTAAATCGAATTGTTATAAGAAGAAATGATTTTTGTTTTGAAATGATTTATTTACCTCATTACGTCTCTCTCAGTCTTATTTCACAAACGCCTTGAATTAAATGAGATCGATGAATCTGTTAAGAATTTTTGAAACGAAAACTTTCGAACATATTATTCAGTCCGCATAAACCAATTAACCATCTTCTTCCTCTCTGCAATAACTCACCGAAATTGCAATCATTAAGTACAGCCGGGAGTACAAATTTTGCCCACGCACCTGGAAATCAATTTACAAAGAGCTCAAACTGCATCGTACGTTCCTCCGCGTTAACACATATTTCACCGAACGTTTTCACGCTGCGCTCGTTTAGCATTTATAATGCAACAGCGGAAGGCTAAAAGCGAAGGGTGAGAATGGGTGACCCGCGAAAGTTCAAGTGGACAGCGAGCCGCGGCGCGGGTTGAAAAATTAGCCATGTAAATAGCCCGGCGACACGATAATTCACGCGGCCAGCTCGAAAATTTTCGCCGCCCAAGTGAAATATTGCAGTTACGGTGCTGATTAACTTCTCTCCACGGTTTTCACCGTCGCGCCGAGTCGCTTTCCGTTGGAAAAAATCCGCGCTTCCCCGAAAATTCAATTTCACACTCGCTCGAAACGCTGCACCCCAGTCGCTCTTATTCGATCAAGAATTATCGAGTTCATGTTTTTCATTAAGCTTGGATCACGAACAAAGTCTGATAAAGTTTGTCCCTGTTCGTCGAGAAAAGCAATTAAGAGTAGAGAGCCATTCCTTTGACATTCGGATTCACGTTAATTCATTAAATTTCAAATAGTGGAGATGTTTTCCTTTGAATATTGTATAAATTTATTAAAAAGAAGCGGATGACCTTTTTGTTTTTGTTTTTTTTTTTAACGATTATGGAATTGTTAGCAAGTAGTTTATCTTTGGGAATGGTGTTCCGATATTAAAGACAGGTCGGATATTTCCCCGGAAACTTTTCGTATCCTATGGAATTATTGCGACTTTCCTCGCGGTTCACATGCAACTCCTGGGAAGAACGAAGAAACTTTTTACGAAGGAAACTTTTTTGTGGGGAGAAATTCTTTCAGTGAGTCTCTCGTAAAAGGCGAAACGATCTTCCTTTCACCTAAGACAACGATCTAGTTATAGAACAATTATCCAAGTGCTGAAAAAGGGGAACTACCTTCTTTATGTCCTCCACGGCGAGGCTAAGGGCCGTTCAATAAGTTTTAATTAGCTTCACTTTCCTTTCATACAATTTATGATATTATTTAGTACGCGCCCAATCCACAAAAAGAATTCTACGGAATTGTGCGAGAAACTTTTTACAGAGTAATTTTGGTTTTCCTAATATGTTTTTAAACTGCGTCTAGATCATTTAACGAAATACGTTATGTTAAAGTTAGACAGCTTGTTAGCAATGCAAGATGTTAGAAAAGCAATATATAACATGGCATAATGTTATACAACATTTTTATGCTAAACAAGTTTATCGAACAATTTGCATTTCATTGTTCATAATAGCGTAAACCATAGAGTAACTCTAGCAGTAGCTAGTTGTGTAATTTTATCGGAAAAACAAACTTAGATACACGTATAACTCTGAGTATGGCCATCATCATTAGCTCGAAAATGATATCCCCTATTAGCGGATCTATTATTAACGATACGGTATTCAAGGTGACGGAAGTTTTAAAAGCTTTCGACGAAAGTTCGAAATTGAAATAGTATATATTAATAATTCGTCGAATAGCGCAGATGCTTTTCTAAATTGCTTTAAGAAATTGGCACGAAGAATAAACCGGCGATTCTTTCTTTTGAGATATCAGAGGGAGAGGTCAACGTATCTTCAATTATATCCGCCGTTCCTCCCGTGGAAATCGATGCGATTTATATGCGATCGTTTGATTGGTTCGTTCGCAAAGAAATCCCCTTGTACTCGTCAAATCTTTTTCGGAAGCCTTCAACCCTCGTTGTGCCCGGAGATCTTCTACTCGTATTCCGCTGTATCTTTTTCAAATCGTGACAGCTCAATATCTGGAAGATTTCTCGTGCTCTTTCGCGCGAATCTTTTTATCCCCACCTCCGCCACCCGTCGACGCGCTGGATTTATAACGTTCGAACATTTTTTAGCAAAGCTCGAATCTCTTTTTCATTACAAACCAATCGTTTGCCTAACGTTTCTATCCGGCAGAAAAATATAACGATTTTATATCTTCCTGAGCGAAAAAATCGCAGCCCTTTCTTCTCCGCGCGGTGAAAATGTTTCCGATGTAACAATTTTATTTGAAGGAACAATCGCAATTGGAAGGAACGCGAATGTTCACGGCGCTGTCCCGTGTTCGGGTGACTGGGAAAATGTCACAATTTCATTTCCCTTAAATAAGAAGTAGTCTCGCAACGGAATTCGATCGATCAATTGAAAATTTAGCCGCGCTTCCTTTTCCTGTGAAAGCACGTGCTTAAAGTCCATCCGCCGCCTTTCATTTCACCCTCTCGTCCTTTGAAGAGCACTTTGTCTCCTCGCCGCGCGGTAACAATTCCTCTTACCGTTCACCGTCACGATTTATCCGACAATTTATCATACCTCTTTTCTTCTAACCAATTTCCCCGGCGCCGAACTATTCGTTTCGTCCGCGGCTGTTCATCAATTAACTCGTTACCCGAACGTGTCGCATACTTTCGCCGCGAGGTATACATCCCCGTGTACAAGTTCCGTGATTGCGTTCGTTCCGGTGCCGACCTATTTAAACTTATTCGCTGGCAAGGTAATTGCAGGATCGCCGCTCCCAAAAGCGCAATTATTCTTCGTTCACGGTAATTGGCCACACGAAATGTAAAACCGCGCGCGCGCGAAGTCCCCGTCGTCGTTGTTTTGCGCGTCGTCACCAATTTTTTCTTCGCTACCTGTTCGCAGCATTTTAATTACCGAAAGCACTCCCTCGAAACTGGAGCAAAAATAGTCGCTGAGATTAAGAGAGACCGTTTCTTTCGCGAGATCCTCGAATCTCGCGGTCCTTAAATGGCCATTTATTTCTCGACTCCAGTTGGAATCCCCTTTTTATTAGCTCGGCCTCGGTTTTCACGGAATTTTTGTCGGTCACGCGTAACTCGGTACCTCGAAATGGACCAGGAATCGAGTTGGATGGGGGGCCGAGTTTCTGGGTGCCATTTATTGGCGCTGCTCCAGCAACATAGCCATAACTAGTGCCACAAGCAATGGAATGACCCTCGAGCGCGTTTGCTTAAGCGCGATGCGACCCTAATCAATTTCCTTCCCGGTCTCGGAGCCCTGGTCGCTTTGCCACCTAGCATCGCAAGTCAAACCTTCGAGGTGTCTACTCTACTCGACGAGAAACTTCCTCTAATCACGGCAATCGAACCAACGACCTTGTCGGTTAACCCAATCGCGATCCTTACCACCAAGGATACAATGATTCCGTCTCCGGTTCGCCAATATTCATGCAATTTCATTCTAAATTAAACTTGACAAGGCAATGGAATTTCGTCGATGTGGTTATAATATAGTAATAGCACAGCGTTAATTTCTACTTATTACTTATCTGTCTATAATTTTATGTGCAATCTCCAGTAGAGATTATCATGAATGGATATTAGGACATTTCGTATTGGGTCGGGAAGAAATTGCATTTGTGTATTTTTAGAGCTTTTTTACAGACTAATATAACCGAGGTCTTATACGTTTGTACACGTTATATACGAAATAATGGTTATTAAGCACTCTGAGCTTTCATACAACGAAGAGCAAAACTGAACCAACTCTCTCTAAAACTGAATAACTATTTTAGTAGCAGACCAAACGACCTACATTTATTTTGAATAGTTGGGTAAACTGGCCGGTCCTGACTCTCAATTATATATATATGAATTAATAGGATGTTTAGTTCAGAATAAATAATAGGGAAATCGAGATACGTGCTACTCTTGTACAAATGTACAAAGCCGACAATTTAGTAATGACGTTAAGCACATTAGAGTACAAGTCAAAGTCGAACGAATGGAACGAATGTACCGTGGTCTCTCGAAGTTCGTTTTCTTGTTATAATTAGCGAAAGCTAAAAAGGGGTATTCGAGGCTGTTCATTGTGGAACCCGGTAGAGGTTTACTCCCGTTAATACAGCGAGTCGGTGAGCCGGCCAACTCCTGACGAGCAGCGAAAGGGGGATCGGTGTTCTGGAAACTCGATCCCGGCCGACGACTCGAGACGCCTCTCTCCTTTATCTCCTTTTAGCTTCTCGCCCGCGTTCTCCCCCATCTGACGTGGCTGTATGAATGCAGCCACCGGGAACGGGTGGAAATGGGAGATCGTAGACTTATTTATTTATATCGGTCCAGGAAATCTCTCAACCACTTTACCGAGATTCCTCTCCTCCGCGTTCCCTTATGCGTGTAACATGAAATTCCGCTCGAAGATCGTCAAGCACCTTTTCGCGCATCCGCGACTTACCCCGAAATACTTATCGTTGAATAATACAAAAATACCGAAAAATCACACGAGGTTGTATCTCCATAATTTCATCGTTACTTTTCTTTGAAAAAAGGGATAGGGAGAAAAGCAGCGATCTCATGGAAATCGTAAGAAACTTTTTCCTCTCGCCTATAAGTCTCACCAAAAATGTTCGCGTAATCATTCGCGAGCGTGTTCGAGAGGGTTCGCGTGGGCGATTAAACACTCTTCATGAAATTTTGCGACGACCACTTAATTTATTGCACTGTGCACTACAAAGAGTATGTACAGCTTCGGACAATTATTCTGGAGCTACTACTGTTTATGTGTGAGTTCCCTAGCAGGACAATATTCACAAGTAGTATGAAATCTATTGGTTTGCGTTTCAATGCGCCAGGCACAAGCCTTGGCAGCATCATCATATGCCGGACCATTGAAACATAGACCAATTTCTTATTACTTGTGAATATTGTCCTGCTAGAGAACTCTCACATAAGCTGCAGTAGGTCCAGAATAATTGTCCGAAGCTGTACATTATTTACAAGGATAGCCGTGATTAAACTGGCTTACAATAAGCGTGGTCAGAGTTTCACTTGCCATGTAGCGATTCCGTGATATGGTCGTTACCAATTGCGTGGACGAACTTACACGCGGTCTCTACAACACGTGCACCTTGCAATGCGTGGTCACGGATTTGCGCCGTTCCGATTATATTAACCCTTTGACTTACAAATAAAATGCTCATCGGCGCGTCCGTAGGATACCATTTAATTTGGGAATACTCATGTACAAGCTCAGAAACAGGGCGTTTTATTTTGAAATTTACATTGCTTTATAACATTCAATAGGGTTGTCAATTTATTAATACTATAAAATAATAATTTCATAGTTTTGTTACGTGTGATACTTCTCAAAGCATATATGAATTATGTGTTGCTACTATGTGTTAGCCAAAGTCAGTTCTTGACGTCTCGGAGACGTCAAATTCTACGATGGCACATGAAATGAATGACATCTCAGAGACAACAGTACGTCAAGGGGTTAATCGCGGCGCGAGAACTCAATTAGACTGGAATACCGGTATGTTGCGGTAAGGGGTTGAAAATAAAAAAAATGCGCGTTCATTCGATAGTTACTGATCGGTAACTATCCGTTTCGAAGACAAACGCCTCGGGCTGCGGCAGTAGCCTTTTTTCACACTCGATTGAGATCTAATTCGGGCATTAAGATCGCGACGGTCAATAGTTATTCCCGACGCCGGAATTGAAATGGAGATTCAGCCAACGACAAATCGAGCGTGACTAAACGCATTTCCCTCGAACGACTGATACCTGGGAGTGGGTCCCGAAAATTGCTAGTCGTTGGATTTAAATAAAGCGTCGCCTTTCGAAAATTAATTCGTCCCCGCGAAGGAGACAAAGACGGATCGATACCCATAGCGTAATTGCGACGAGAAGTGGCCGGGACGCGGTGACTCCGGGGGCGGGCGGAGGGAGTCGTCGCGAAACGTTTTAGGCAACCGGGTACGCTCGACGAGTTGTCTATTTGCGCGGCGTGTATTCTAGACGACATTCGCCCGGGGCCTCGCTCATACTATGTTAATTAAGCAGTCTCACTTACCGCGCGCTCGCACGTTCAACCGCCGCACGGTCTTGCCCCCTTAACACCGGGATGATCCTTCGTCCGGGTGTTTGCGGACCCACGAAATTACGTGAGTCACGGTAATTTCTAAAATTCCGGCCAGCCATTGTGACGCGGCCCGGCCTTTGGCCGCGACGACATCAAAGCCGAAATAACGATTTACGGTATCCCGACGTCTTTGCAGCACCGGGGTTAATCAAATAACGGAGTCAAAGCGGTAAATATTGGCTTCTGTTTAGCACAACACGCGAAGGGATTCAAGATTTTATATTAAAAATCTGCCCTGGTATATTTTTTTCCCACCCCTTCGCTCGTCAAATGAACATTTACCGGGCGCCACGGTCAACCCGTTTGGTTTTGTTTGAAAAGAATGGTGTATTTTTTCCGGCGCAATAAAAATGAGGAGAATGTCACGTAGCCTACAAGCGCAGCTGGCGTTTTAGCACGGGTAACGCGCGGTTCGAAATATGAACTCATTTTTCGGCAACGCCAAAACGGAAAAACAGAAAAAAAAACTGTCCGGCTACACGAATTCGTAATGATTTCCCCTGTGTGACATGCGCTCTAATACGGTGTACAATGTTCTGGGGGTACAAATTTTTAATGATTTCCCTTGTGTGGCCCTTCGCTTAACACACGATACCGCATTGTGTCACGCGCCAGGCGACCCTTCCTTAAAACAAAACCGAAGACAGAGATAAGACCGAATGTGTCATTATTTCTCTTACGGATTCGAATGAAACTCGCGTGTTCGGTCGAAATAAAATGTACGTGAAACGGTTTGATATTAGAATTCGGTTGGATTCGAAATGAATTAGTTGATTCAGGTAGGCAAACACGGGCCAGATCATAGCAAACAATGCCGGGGCAGCGTCTCAGCAGCGGGCGCTTCTCGTGCATTCTATTTACTCGAACCGGGACCGGCCACCCCTTTAAGCCAGCCCTCCGGGCCGTTCGAGTGGCACGAAGAATTATTTAAGACAGAGAGACTCGCCAGAATAATTCGTTGGGCGGCGGCGAGTATCCGCGTGTCATCTCCACGGCATCGAAGAAGTTTAGTGAGAGCGCGAGCCAAATCTTTAAAGAAAATCGTATAAAACGGGTTCCAGCCGAGCTCCGAAAAGAACGAATTACGCCGGTCCTGTCGTTGAAAGCGGTGCCATCTCCGAACGTATCCTCCTTGCCCGCCCGATTGCTCTTTGTTCGAGTTTAGCCGCACGGCTACCAGAGAAGAATGTAACAGACTTGGATCCCGATTTAACGACCGGAAACGCGAACTTTCGAAAAACTTCGCTGCGGGATCAAGCGGGCGAGAGGTGTTGCGCGAATGTTTAGAATAAAATTGAATCTCGTAGTTTACGAAGCGTTACGCCCGGCGGGTAGAATTTTTGCTTAATGGAATTTTCGAAGATCATTTTAGTTTAATAGGAATCGTACGTCACCGGCAACTAATTTGTCAAAGTTCGTTCGGGGAAAAATATTCGTGGAATTTCTCAAGTAGGTAATCGCGGCTATTACCGTGAGCGACGCAGTTTCGAAAGTTCGCCCGGTAAATAACGAGCGGATTAGAATTATTGTTAGGAAGTAAGCGTGGCCGCGGCGCGGAGAGAAGATGATAGTAATAGCGGGTGAAATTCGCCCGGCCCTCGAACTTCTTACATTTTAATAAAACGTCCGTCTCCACTTCGTTCGTATATAATTCCGGGGTTCTCTCGTTTTGATACACCCGCCAAAAAACTCGACCTTAATTAACTGAACTCGACGTTTCATGCTAACGAATTTAACGTGTCTTCTTCCAAAAATAACGTCCCCGTTTCCGCTGGAAATTACTTTTAATAAAAATCGTGGTACCTCTTGGAATTATTTGATTCCTTTCACACGGCGCAACCGTTGATACATTAATTGAATTCGTTGATCAGAACCCGGAAATCGAGGTCAGTTCGAAAGGTGCGCGTATTTGCGTGCAGCACACGCAGGATGCGAGTATAAATAAGACCGGTCCCGTTTAAATACAACCGGGGAACTTTTACTTTAAACGCTGTCTCTGAACTCTCTCGCGCTAGAAAACTCGACCCCGAGAACTTTCCGTTTGCCCTTAAGAGAACTCACTCCCCCATCTCGTGTGCACACACGCGCACAATTACGACGGCCCATTCAGCCTCTCCACTTCTACCCGGAGGTGCTCCTATTTTCTAAACGAGGCATTCGCCTTTATCGGATATTCACGTCGATCTGAATACAAGGTAAATTAAAATCGCCACGGGGCTGAAATAATTCAGCCTTTACGTGCACGTTGATCAAGTTACGAAGCCGCGGACGGACAAATTTATTTATTTTTTTTCCCTCGAGATTGAAAGGGTATCTACGTGAAAGGGAGTTTAAGCGCATTGAAGTCGCGAGGTTTCTAAGAGAATTGCAAGGAGAATGCGCACAAAGGGCGTGTAAACGCGTTCGAAAATGCTACACCATTTGGTACATAGACTATGATTCATTGTTTCGAGCGAGAGTGGTGGAACGTTCCGCGAGCAAATGGATTAGTATTTGCACTTATAATAATACCTTTTCAACCGATGATCTAAGGCTCCTCTATTAGGCGAGGTGGGAAAATAAACTGGTATTAAAGGTCCATGTATTAACCCTTTCGCTCCGATCGCCGGATATATTCGACATACATTAATATAAATAATTGAGATAATAATATAAAGATAACAATTATATGAACATAATGAGAGTAATATAAATTAATATATATTGTAATGTACATACATCAATTTCGTCGGGAGGTCCGATTCAAGAGTATTGCTAAAGCGGTCCGAAATGCCGTAGCGAAAGGGTTGACGGACCCGAATTTTAATGTTTAATACTTTATAACGTCTTTTACATTCTTACATTTTCTTATTATAATTCGGTGATGATGAACGCAGAGACGTTTCGGTTAACGCGTAAGTTCTTAAATCTTATCTCGAACATCCTCCTATAGAAAAGCGGCTGGGATCATCGAAAAAGGGAAAACAAATCGGTTTCTCGAGCAGGGGAGAGGCACTCGATTCCAACCCGCAATCACGTCGTATCGCAATCGATCGCTGGGTGGAGTAGTTCGGGTTACGGAAGGGAAGGAAGCACTTCTAATTTCCGAAAATTACGCGCTCGTGGAACGTGAGCCCCGTTCGGTTTTTCCATCGAGCTCTTATCTTATCCCTTGGTCAGAAAAAGTGTTTCCTCTGCAAATAACCCCTCTATGCCCGTGGAGAGAGATGACCCTTGGCCATAGACGGTTTCGCGCAAAACGCCTCGTGGCCCATCGCATCTGTCTGCGAGGGAAATCGGTAGGGGGAGAATAGAACAGAGTGAATGTACGACGGACCGTCTGAGAACGCCCAGCCAATAACCCTCGAGCCCATCTACTCGAATTTATTCTCCGTTTTATCCCAGCAATTTTATTCTTATCGTCTCATTGTGCACGCGTTTCACGAAGATCGCGTTCGGAAATATTCTAAAGATCTCGGCGCATCCAAGGTACTCGTTTCCCGGCCGGTTACCGAAACACCTGCGCGATAGAAAATAATCGAACGCTGATAAATACACGGAGCTGGCCCGCTTCTTCCTCGAACCGCGATCAGGTTCATGCGGGATATCTACACCGTCGGTTGACGTTGCCGGCCGAATATGCATACAGGTACACGCATACGTGGACGCGCGTGCACGTATATCACGGGCAGGTGGGTGTTGCCGTGGCGATGGTAATGGTGGTTGTATCCACAGAATTCTGTAGAAGGGCGAGCGAGTTAAACAGCCGAAGGCTACCAATCCCCGGCTGCTAACTGCCTTCAACGTGCAGGCCAACCCTCCGAGCACTTTTCGGCGCTACCGTTCAAGGATAATTCACAAGGTGTACACTGCGCCAGG
>SHCU01000212.1:108966-124840 GCA_004307685.1 Ceratina australensis | reverse complement strand
GATCACGACACGAAAACGATGTCCCAAATCTGAAAAACATTTGTGGGAAATCTTAGAATCTGGAACCTTATTAATCGGGAAATAATGACACAGTTGATAGCCAGAATGCTACGAGTAGTAAACGCGGCGTTGTAGATGAGAAGAAGAAATAATTATTTTTTATCATTCTCGGTGAGATATTTAATAAATTATTATTAAAATATATTCTCCAACACTGTACGACCTGGAATACATACATGATAATCAAATTCACCAAAGACATCATAACTTTCTTCATGTAGTTATAAGAATTAAGGAAGTGCCTACATACTTTTGAGCGGCAGTGTAAATTCGAATGAATACTTATATAACAATTTTGATATTCTGTTACGTTCATATCCGAACAAAAGTCTCTTTCTTTCGGGTTCGCAAAATCGAAGGTAGTCAAACTTGGGAGTAACGGAATCGGACGAAACATCGTAAAATATCCGCGGAGTCGAACAAGTCGGCGGGAACGCGTCTGCCACTGAATAAACAACTTCTTAAGTCTTCCTTCGGCGTCGAGGACGAATATCCCCGATGCAAACAAACCGTCGTCGTCTGCCTGGTATCGAGCGAAACCGTAGCCCGCGATTCGATCCGTTCGGTATACGTATACCGCCGCGGAATTGTATGGAATTCGGTTGAGAACACGGTCGGCCGTCGTCGTCGGCGGAACGCGAACACAATGTTCCTTCGTTCTTCGGCAGCCGGGCAGAACAGAGGAGCGGCGAGAGGAAATCAAAAAAAAAGAGAGAGAAGATTGAAAAGGATGAATGAAAAGGGTTGCAAGAAACCAGCAGAGGATAATACATTTCAGTTCACGCAACCCCGTAAACAATCGAACCTTTCGCCGGGACGTTAATTGCGCCGAGGCTACGGGGCACGAAGTGGTCGCTCGGTTATTGCATTGCAAAACTAAAGAGCAAGGGGGTTCAACGTCCGATCATCCTTTCAACTGACATTGGCTCTCTTTTCTTTCTCCTCTCGCGCGGAAGAAAGACTTCCCGAGGCCGTGTGCACGAGGTCAGGAACGGGCGGGGGCAACCCGGGGAGAGGAGCTCGGATCCGGAAGAAGCTCCGGTAGGAACCATCGCCGGGCTAGACGAGGACGAGGATTCGGGAGCGAGAAAGAGAATGGAAAACAATTAGCTTGGCAGCCTATCTCGCCTCCGCATGCATCAGGAGGGCGCATCCGAGGGTAGGTAAGACGCTCTCGAGGTGGTAAAAGGAGACCCGGCTCGAGATGAGCCTCCATGAATATATCGATATCCCATTAGAGAAGGTTCTATCCTCCAGCGTCGCTTCCTACTAGACTGTGTTTAAAGAGTCGCTGGAAGCCACTGTGAAACGATCGTCTCACGGGTTATATACTGTCGGCTGGAAGGAGGGGGGGGGTGCAATCGCAGGGAGGGTGTGTTCCGGACCTGCGGAATTGAGACATCAACGCCGCGTTCTGCCGGGACTAACGGCCTCGACCTAATCCTGGCATTAATGCCAAGGCAGGCAGCTACCATCCGTTTTGCACCTACAAACTATTCCGTCCCTACTCTCTCTCTCTCTCTCTCTCTCTTATATATACCTCAGATGTACCGATCATGTTAAACAGCAATTTATTGTATAGATTTGCTAGCATCTACTTCGTATAGAATTGAAAATAAATAGAAATATTTCGTGAAAAGTAGCATATCTTTAAATCGTGCAATTCAAGGATGTTGAGAATTTTTTAGACAGCCGTTGTGGACCATGGAAATGAAATCATAAAATTGATTTCCGGATATTTGCATGGGTAATGTTTACGAACGAAAAATAAATCTACACAAAAATATTGAAAGCTACGTCGAGATATGTTTTACTGAGTTTTGAAAAATTCACGAACTAACTTGTAGAGATATGATTATTTAATATTTTCAACCAAAAACCTCTTGGATACCGTATCGCGGAAAAATATTGACAGAAGACCAGAAATTTATTTCCACTCTTTCGATTCCGTGATTATTAATCGTTCCCCGCATTAAACATAGACAAACAAGCAATAATAAATCACACGTCGATCGTTGATTATCACACGGCTAAACAGACTAATTTTAGCGGTTGGGGAAACGAGTCCTCGATTAGAAGGCTTGTACTTCATTTGTCCGACAGATGCGGGGAAAACTTTTTTCATTTCGTGCACTTGAACGTTCGCCCGGATGGGTCTCGAGCGGCGAGACGCGTGCTCTCGGAATTTCGAGCACGTCTCGAGGATACACCGTCGGTGATGATTTTTCTCCTGTAATTATTCGGGGCGATGCTCGGGAAAACGCGCTGACTCGCGGAGCTCAGGACTTGTTTAATATCTCGATCTACTTCCCCCCACACGATTCCTGCGATCGACCAACTTCTTCACATGGATAAAATATAACACCTGACTTATCGATCTTGCAACGGTATACACTGGCTCGCCAACTTGATCGAAACCACTTAAACCAGGATAACTTTTTTAATATTAGACCAAAGAAGATTCGGTTTACTTTTTAACGTGCAAGAAAATTGTTCAGAAAAAAACATTTTACTTTTTTCTCCTCGAGTCTAATTACACTTCTCGTTCGATAATAACAAAAAAATGGAATTCATTTTCTTAATAGAATCACCTGATCTGACGAAAAGGAATATTTTTACTTGTAGCAGTAAATCAGTTTCTATTCTCGCTCCCCGATGATCGGCACGCTCGTGTTTCCCAGAAATTGGATCTTAACCGCGTTTCACGGTTGCAGAAAGTTCGGGAATTCACGAGATTTTCGGAGTCACGGAGCTGCGGCGGAGGCGTTAAGCGAAAGAATTCGGCGGAGGCTCTGCTCGGTATTCCGTGGATGTTCAACCGTCCCCTTCCGCCCTATTACACGTGGCCGGTCGCGGTAAACCGGCTCGCCTTATTTTTAACCACGTACCGAGATAGCTGGAATTTCATTTCTTCGCTTCTCCCCCCCGGGGGATAGTTACGTTTTCGAGATCGCTAGATCAGTCCCACCGCGGCGCGCACCGTTCCACAGAAAATATTACACCGCGCGCGAGATTCGCCTTGTCTACGTCCTACCTAACCCGCCTCGTCTATCGCCGCGTCGCCGTCCTCTTTCCCCGGGTTTTATGAAGACGACGCCTGTAGCGTCTTTATTGCACGGGCTTCGTGTCCTTCCCGACGTTCATGAATGTGATTTAAGGTCTGTCTCGAGAGCAAGACAAGATTGAGTTTCTTTCGTCTGATATCGTTGCAAAAAGGAAAAAATGTTTTCCCGAGAGGATAAAATAATATTGTAAATTTTTGTACAACATTATCTTAACGGTATGCATCCGTTGTAAATTTACCGAGTCATTGACCAAGAGGCGAAGCCCTATAACAAATTTCATCCCTCTTATCAGACATTTATAAATTCCGCTAGAGGATCTTCTTGGCCGTTAGATAGCAAAATCACCGAGAACGGTCTATTGCGCTATAAATTCCGGGGACACGGTTTTATAGAGGCAGTTAACAGCGGGGCATAAAAGGCAAAAAGAATGCGCGCTTCGGGTAAAACAAACTCGACGCCCGGGCCGGGACGCGATCACGGGAAACAGCAAGTACTGGCAATTAGGGGGTATCGTTTCGAGGGTAAGGAAGTTTTAAGCGACTCTTGTCCCAACGTTGATCAGGAAAGTTGGAAGATTACCTGAAACTCGAAGCGATTATTAAGAAAGGAACCGCTGGCTTAATTACACCGGCAAGGCTAAACAGAATCGAATAGCAGCGGAAAGCTGCAACAGCCAGATTAGACTCTTATGGCTTCCCCGAGCATTCTTTCCCCTTCAATCTGCCGATCCGATATAATGCTCGAAGGATCGTATCAATTAATTCTTGTATTCAGCAATTTCCAATATTTGGAATATCGCAAAATTTATTTAACTCGAAGCCGAACCTTTTTCGTCCAGGAACGATCTGGATTAATTACGTATTTTCGTTTTACGTAAGCCTTTAATATATGTACGCGCACGCTGCGAATATTACCGAAGCCAGATTTGTGAGCCGTGGTACGCGAAGCGTACTAACTAAGGGATCACTTCGAGTTAACCCCGTATCGGGATTCCTGTCCTTCTCAAACGAGGCGGAAACTATTTATTCAGTAACTAGTTCGAAATTACTCGCGTTAACATAATAACGTGCTGCGTATTTCAACGTGTTGGCTTATATTTAACCGTGGTTAAAGGCAATCTCACTTTTCCATCAGGCACGGCTCGTCGTGCTTACACGACGCGGCAGCGTTGTTGCGTATACGTAGAAATTACTTGTTAGCGACGTTGTGCCCGGGAGTTTTGTCTCTCGAGTCGAATCAAAAAATTGCGACGAGCCCGGTTGAAAAATGCTCGCCCCTGTCGTTTGAACGAAAATATAGTATTAATATTTTCAACGGAATTATGGAGCAATTCCGTGTGCCACGGGGGCATCGCTGTGAATAAAAGTGGCGAGCGTTGGCAACGATAGTGTCACTTCCGGGTGAATTTATCCCCAGACGTGACAGCGCAGCAATAAGTATAGCGATCGCTCTAGCATAGACGATAAGGGAGCACGAAAGTTATCGCGAGCCGCAATGGTCCAGAAACTACGTTTTGTCGGCAATTGAAAATGAAGCTGCACCGATAACAGGGTGCAGCAGCGTGTACATGACGAGTTTAATACGATTCCGTAATTAATTAGGCGTGCTCGGTGCTTAAACTTCGTACAACGAATTAAGTGGAAAGTACGTGGATGTTCTGAAATAAATTATCCTGTTAGCTCGTTCGGTTTGTTGGATGATCATAGAGGATTTATACATATAAAGTATTTTTTCGCATGGTCTGTCATCACGCGGATAACGATACTTTTTATGTAATCTGCCCCGTTTGAGTAATATGTGACATAGAGATTTCTATGTATATTGAAACCGTTGCTATATCAGCAGGCCTGCGAGTAGGGTTGATGGAACTTGAATATTTCACGAAACAGCGAGCACTGTCGTGCCTCATCTAGATATCAAATACGCGCTCGGAGTATCAACGCTTTGAAGAGCTTACTCATAATTCTGAGATTGTTTTATGCAAGCGAGACAGATTTGTAAAACAAGATGTATAAATAGTATTTCTGTGAGATAAGGTTTCACGTGGTATCAGACAGAAGATTGTTCGAAAAAATATATTTCATTAACGCGTATTAATGTTCATCGTACTGCGAGTGAGATTTGGATTTCTAATAAAAATTATTTCGGCTTAGCTGCCGAAACAATAATCTCAGGTAGGATTTAGTTCCCGAAACGAGCCGGAGCTAGGTCAAGTAAACTTACTTTGTCCCCTACTCTTTGAGCTCAAGTGTTGGTCCACGGTTTTAAGTTTCAGTTGAGTAGGTATCCGAGTTCGTTTACACGAGATTTACAAAATGATATAAGTAAGAAATAGAACGATGTGACACAGTGATATATATTTTTACATTCATTTTAACCTCACCTTCGTATACTTCGTATACGTTTCTCATATTTAAAAAGGGTTTGATGCTTGACGCCATTTGTACACATGATCAATTCTTGCAGATTGTACAAAGCGAACAAGTAGAATCTAGTTTATGAATCTCTCTGTCCGACTGCTTTCCTCATATTTAAATACAATCTCGAAATATCTAATAGGATCAATCTTTAATAAGATCCTTCGTCATCTTTTACCATAGTATTATACAAGTGAAACTCGCACGATATCAATTCGTTTCACGTACATTTCGACTCCCATTGCTCGCAATAAATAATCCCGCCTGCTGAAGTTTAGCCCCAGTTTCGCACGACTCGGTTCGCGAACACAATTTCGATTGCATGAAAATACACACAGCGGGTGCCCTGTGTCCAGTCAAAGACACGAGGAGTGTGTTCAAGCAAACGGCGTGAGAGATATCGCGAGGCTGTGCTCGTTTAAACACGTGCCGCCCTATCAACCCGTCTTCAGGGCAGTCAATACGCGCACGTGCGCATCCCGGAAGTAATTTCGATCGAATCGAAATCCGACGGATTTTGGTCACTTGCGGTTGACTTTCATATACACGCCCGATAATCGGTCAGAAAACAGTTTCCGAGACATGTTAATCAGAAATTAAACAGTTTCCTACATGTAAATCGCGTACGCGCAGAATCGAAAACTTATGATTGCTGACATGCCACTTACAATATGATTGAATATTCGTACGAGAGACTAACGATAAAAGGAGTTCGAAATTACGAAATTCTGATCGAGCCGAATTAAAATTGTATGATCCGATAGAGAGACAAGCAGTAAATGTTCGTAATCATCTTTGAAAAGCCTTTAAAGCCGGTTATGAAATGCTCGTGCCCGGAGTAAAATTGTTACAGTTCTCCGAGTGAGATTGACGATAAAAAAATTTCATATTCTTACCGGCGACGTATTGTCGCAGTTTATTGAACGATCAGGCAAAACGATCGCGTGGGAGGTGTGATAAAAAGGGAACTATAGCGTTTTTACCGCGCGGTAAAAAAAAAGCAACTACGCGCGGCGCTAACAATAATATCGCGTTATTGTCGCTGGATATACCGGTCTAGCATGAGAGCTATGCAATCGCGTGGTACGAATGTTTTTCTGCGGATGAACAGCGAACGTAAGTTGCCATGAAATTCGTAAGGGCTGGCCCGTCTCCGGTGGCTCGGTGTCTCTTAAAGGAATTATTACCTCGCCGCGCGAACAAGGCTGGCTCTGGTAGAGAAGTTTGATCAGACTTTCCCCGGATTTGGATCGCCCGGTTCGATGGAGATCGACGTATCGTAACCTCGTCCGGGACCACACCGTCTCGACTTGAACTTCATGAAATTTTAACCAGTCGCATCGTATCTCGTGTATCTATGACCCGTTGCATGTAACTACATTATGGTCGATCCAGTTGGCAAGCAGCAGCTTCCTTTCTCAAGATCACTCGGAACAGATTTCTCATGGACCAATTCTAAATCTCGTGACAACGAGAAAATTTTGAAAACCGTGTTTATTATTAATTCTTTGCAATTGGGTTCCGGGTTTTTGTGGGAAATAAGATATTTCTGATGTTACTTCCAAGAATGTGTTTTAAATAATTGTCTAAGTATCGTAAAGTACATGTCAAAATTGTGGAATTAACTCGACGCTTCGAGGGTAGAATTCACACAAGTGACATTGGAATAAATAGAAACTTTCGAGGGTAGAGTTCACGCAAGTGGCATTGGAATAAACAGAAACTAACTTTATTTGAATGTTCTTAATATCAGCACGTGGTTTACTTGAACGTCCAAAGGTTAATATTTAATTCATTATCGAAAGAGGCGCTGTACATAAGGCACATACACACAGAGCACTGTGTACATCGAAACAGTACACTCGGCTTTTGATATCTTCTACAAATTGAATACATTTATAATTTACATGTCGCATTGTTTACTCGTATAAATGACGTTTAATTTTGACTGATTTAAATGAGTAGCAAATTCTTATTATTAAAATGTGCGAGCCTACTATCGAAGGTGACTTCTTTGACGTGTGGGTAAGCTGACCAGAGGCTAGAAAACAACGCGAATAGCCATCGGGCATTAACACGTCGATTGGCGTGTCGTTCAGGCGAATTAGCATCGATGCTCGTAATAGTCGCCCGGAATTTCGCATCGTTCACGGAAATTAGCAACCGCGTCACCGTCAATCACATTATTGGTGAGCCGCCCATCGTCGTGCAATTACAAACGGCACGCCGTTTTAATCACCGCGTCGCTGCGATCACTTTTTCAATTATAATCAATTCGTTGATGAGACATATCGGCCCGTAATTTTTATCAAGGAGAAATTTAACCGTTGCGTTTCTTTCTTCCAGACTCGGTTTCAAGACGCAGCACCGGGCGAAGGACATCTGTTTCTGTGAGTACACATCATAATTAGTGTTACTTTGCAACGCAAATATGTTTTAATTACATTTGACTTTAATCGCATCGAGATAAATCATAATCAATGTTTCCGCTGAAGTTCCGTCTCGAGTCAACTCCTTTGGAAGTTGCCAGGAGTTCGAAACTTCTGACAGAAATAAGAATTGCGTTTCCGGACACGAATAAATCAAGCTGCCACCTTTACCCGTTATAATCTCGTTACGGACGAATCGTTGTTGAACGCGATGAAATATCGATATGCCTCTTAAAAGGCATTGTGCGAGTCTTATGCGGCTAGGGGGTCGAATTTACCGCTGAAAATTGGCCGATCCGTTAACGACATTGCATTTGCCAGCGGGGCTCGGTCGAGTTGTCGCGTAATGGAGTCAACCGGTTCGGGTGGCAAGAGACTACAATGCTCGGTTAAGTATATTACAGAAATCTGGCGCGAGATGACCGGTCCATTTGTAAATGAGATCGAACCGACCGCGAAAGTGGCCGTGGTATGCGTCGATATCGATTTCCGGTGGTAGAGGAGCCGAAAATGGAACAGTGCGGCATCGAATTGAAAGGAGGGACGGGTCGCGTCGCGTCCCGTAACGAGGGGTGAGAAAAATTGGATTTAAGGGGCTGCCGAATGGGTTGAGTGTCGTTACTCGCGGAAGTAGTACCTTCGACCCTCTTCATCGGCATTGATGAACCGTGTATTAACTCGGACTTCGCTACCCCCTTTACCCCGTCGACCCGTTTTATAGAGGCCGAGTGGTTACTTTAGCTGCTGTCGCGCGACTCCTCGAAACTTCAAAATTCCTATTCTGTATAATTCGTCCCAGTGTAAAGTTCGCGTCAAGCATTTCGAACTCCACTTACGAGGGAACGTGTCCCTCTTCGACTTTTATGTTTGACAGGGGTTCTTATAAAAATATGAAACATTTTTATCGAAGGCTGGCCATTAAATGAAAATGAGAATTATTTGACGTTCTGGTGACAGCTAAATTAACCCTTTTGCTACGATAGTTCGGTCCGTCTTAGCAATACTCTTGAATGGGACCTTCCAAAGAAAGTGATGTACGCAGATTGAAATATATATTTAATTTATTAATTAATATTATTTACATTAATTTATTATATCATTATTATTATGTTTATATATAATAATTTGTATCTTTATATTATTATCGTAATTTATTTATATTAACATATGTAGGATATATCCGGCGATCGACTTCACAAATTTTCATGTGGAAGACGGATATATCCGTCGTTCGAAGCGAAAGGGTTAACGATCTTTCCGAACCTTTCTTCATGTTTTTGTATAGTACCAAGAGTGCATCTCTTCGTGAAATCACATGTTACTTTCAAGAATTCATTTTTCGCTTTGAAACAGCTTTTACAGCTGTCACCAAATATCAATTATTGAAGATCTTATATCCCAAATTTTGCATCAAGTATTTTTATGAGAATCTCTGCCTTTCGTTAGAAACTCTCGTGTCCTTATTATAATCTATGCATCAACAATAAGTAATAATTTTATTGCTATTTGCTGTTTATTTAAATCTATTGGGAGTATGGACTGTACTACGTAGATTCATAGAATTCTTACGCTAATGCCGAAAAAAATAGAAGGGTAGCCGAAAGGTACGGATTAATAACGAACGCGATAGCGAAACAAATACGGGGGACTACTTTACATCTGTTTATTGGACCGACAAATGCTTTTTGCATATTTCACCGCGGCTAGATACTCGCGTTAACCGTCCACTAGAATGCGGTACGCTGCGCCGGTGAAATTTTTTAATTAACGCGAAATAAATAAGAGTCGTTGAAGCCCGGGTGTTCTGGTATGCGGTTCATTCTGTCCACGCGACAAAAACGCATTACTTGGTAAAAAGGACTGGCCGGATATTTAGCATCTCGTAGAGGAGACATTTCCTCGTTTCCACGCGACTCTCTCATTACTCTCCCTTTTGTTTTGTTTCGCGCGAAGCCTGCTTACTCGTAACGCCTAACGTTTGAATAGTAAACGCCTTGCATTCTACTCGATGCTCGATCCCGATTAATTAAATTGCCGTTCGATTCGATCAGCGTGAAAAAATATACGTTATTAATGCCGAATCGTGTAACGATCGGGGTCACGGGCTTAATGAGTTTCACTAAATTAATTACTACATTTTAATTGACACTTTGATGTATACAAAATTTATTGCCAACGTTGAATAAAGAGGCATGTCTTTGGATAAACACGCAATGCGTTAAAAAATGCGGAAAAACAGCGTTCGCTGTTTCGATTAATATAATCCGCCATGGAAGGCAACGAAATTAATTAATATTAAAAAGAGATTGTATACCTTTCGTGGCCGTTCAGGAATTTTATTCCGTAATATTTATTTTGCGCGCCGGTTGAAAGTCGTGAGAGAGATCACGTTTTCCTGTACCTTGAATACCGATATGCAATTACATTCCAATGGAACAATGCACGCCTCGTGAGAATTCAACGCGTAATTAATGTTTATCATATTCGGTGAATATTGCCATTAACTATCCGGCAATTGTAATTAACGCTCCTTGCCGTTTCATACGGGTTAAATAAATATCGTGCGATCACTTTGTACACGCGAGACAAAAGTGTCGCGCGAGTGAAACGATCGCGTCGTTACTCTTGCGAAAAGGTTCCCAGGGTAGGTCGATCGAACGCAATCCATTGAAACGACCGAACGATGCCTCCTACGTTTTTTTATTTCGCGGCGTACATTAGCGAACAAACCCATTGCGAGTAATACGTCTATCGATGGGCCGTACGTTCGTAAAACAGATTGCATCCAACCGTTGCCTTTTAAAATTATAATTACAGATTATATACTGAGAATTTTAACGTCGACGAAGTCAGGCCTCGAAATTGTAGTCTTTCAATAACAATCAGTCAAGAGGATCGGTTTTTAATCTCACGTATTAAAGGGTGGTAAATCGTGTTCAAAAAATTGATGAAAAATTTTATAACCATGATACAGGGATGAGAAAAAAATTGGGAAAAATTTCAGCGAGGTCACGCGGTATAATCGATGGGTGATACGTCGGGCAGGGCAGCAGGGTTTTAACCCGAAATTTAAAGCATCGTTGCCCGTTGTAAACAGCGTTATCTTTGCAATTCTTTGCATCGGGATCCGCTATCAATCAGCGCCGGAAGGAGGCTAAAGTATCGGGCTCTCAGGGTAATTTG
Organism: Ceratina australensis; assembly: GCA_004307685.1. Classification (NCBI taxonomy): domain Eukaryota; kingdom Metazoa; phylum Arthropoda; class Insecta; order Hymenoptera; family Apidae; genus Ceratina; species Ceratina australensis. The sequence continues at coordinate 113,686 of SHCU01000212.1, read as the reverse complement.
TAACGCAAAGAAATCCAGGGGCTAAGAGATCGATGATAACGCGGTGGTAGCGAGCACCAGCAGCAGCAGCGTATCCGGGAACAGGGATCCGTACGGTGCCTATTCGTATCGTTTCTTTTTCGAACGCGACGTTTTATTAAATTTGTATAACGCGTAACAACGTAAGAAAGCCGGAACTGGCCGCTACGCTGCAAGAATATACTTCTCGTCAGGATATTAAAGTGCAGCGAGTTTGCCAGCGCAACGGGCGGCCCGGTTTATGAAATTTTAACGGGCTGAACTGAAGATACCCCCGCTCATAATAGTTTACCCAGAGAGAAAATGGTGATCGGGATATTACCCTGTAGACGTTCGCATTTTTCTGCAATTTAATTCAATTAAAATTCTGAGGCTAAGCGAATGCACTGAGAATTTTTCAAATCTCGATTCAAGGGGGTTTTTTAAAATTTTTTGAAGAAACTACCGCGCTAAATGAAAAGGAATTTATTTCACGCTTTCGCGTGTACAATCGTGTCCTTCGAAAATACTGGGAAATATGTTTTGCAGTCATTAAATACCGTGAATGAACTTCTGTCGTTGTCTGTTTCCGGAGTACTCTCATGTACTTCGGTACTCCTTAAAGTTTGTTACTTCAAAAATTTGTTCGATGGATATTTAATAGTGTCGTTCATTACGAACTACTTTTAATCTTTCAAGAGAGTACATACATCAGTAGTTATAACAGATTCATTTATCTTTGCATCCAGAAACAAATTGAAGTACGTGTAATCTTGCTAATTATCGTAGAACGATAATTTTCCTTTTGAATTAAAACTCGAATAAATTCGACGCACTCCTGTGACGGAGAACACCTGAATCTAAGCATACTTTAATAAATTTAAATCAACGTTAATTGAGTTTGAGGAGAAACAACATCATCGCAGGAAATATTTTTCACGTTAACCAATCTTTTAGCCGCGTCATCGCGAAATCTTTGTTACGACGCGTTTTTGACGCGGGATCTTTTTGCCTGACTCGAGAAAAATAATCCGACGGGATTAGGTAACCGTAGTTATGACGGGCGATTAAGAGTTCGAAGGGAAAGTTTTTGCCGCACGCGGCCCCGTCGAACGAGTTTCATCCGCGCACCGCTTTCACCGCGAAATAGTGATACCCTTCTTCATTAGGGTCTACCTTAACTTCAGCCGTTTTCTTGCCGGTATTCAACATCTGCTACGGACTGATAATATCGGTTACGGTGATTAGCCGAATTATATCGAAGGGTTTGGTGCCGCTGCTTAATACCTTGGAAAATTAGGGTCTAATCATAGTTAAGTATTCTCGAGTGCTACAGTAAACCAGCGGTAGTATGATAATTTCGCGAGGCTCGCTACATCGTTTATGGCCGAAGTTTCTTAACACTCTTCTTTATCAGACAAAAACTAAATCGACGTTAACGTAGTTCTATCGAAAATTGTTGCAAATTTTTTACAACAATAACATAGCTACCGAGGAACGTGTATTTCAAGAATTAAAACCTCTAGTTTAACCCTTTGACTACGGCAGACTTTGGCACGTACGGTACGGTACAAATTCACTCACGACGTCCACTGGGTACGGCGAAATTTTTCTAAATTTTATTTGGACGCCATTTGGCATCAAAAGTACCGGGAAGACAACATGTGTCGGACGCCAATAGGCGTCAACAGTAGTCAAAGGGTTAATATATACATTTTTAATTAGAAATGTTTTGTTTACTTTTAAGTTTTATCATAACTGATGTAGTAAATCGACCTCAATTAATTGCGCCAGGCGATTAGACGAAGTAAGAGGAGTTAATATTCAATACGTGTCCATTGTGTAATGCGGGCGGCTATCAATGTATCCGAAGGGATTTAATAACGAGAGAGAAGTCAGAAGAATTAAGAGAGGAATCGTGAAGAAACTTTGCGAATCCCTCTCCTCTTTTTCCCTCTCCCAAAGCAACCGGTCTTCTTCTCAAAATAACGATCCATCATCGTAACTTCCAACCGCTTTGGGAATTCGTTCGTATCTCTGCTTACGTTCTCGCCATCGCTTTAATCTCTTCAGACATTTTTTCCCCCCCTTTCAATCTTTCTTTTTCCTCTGCGCCCCGCGTATCTCGTTCCGGTGCTTGCTTTCATTATCAATAAATTTCAGTGAAATTGAGCCCCAATTCTCGTCCTTAATTCTTTATTTCAGAAATCGTATTTTTCGGCCGATTCTGAGATTCACATTAACGCGCTTTTATATCGTAAACGGTGCTTGCGAATTTAATACGCGGAGATAAACGTGATTTTTAAATAGATCTTGTTTGACGGTCGGTGATGAACGGGACGTAATTGATCCATAAAAAGGGAATCGGGAATATTTCATAAATACGCGTCCTTTACCTCTCCGCGTCAAAGATTTAAATTTCGAATTACCGTTTCGAATTTTAGTATTCGCAACATGAATTCCCTTTACCGCTCGAATTTCCCGCGTATGAAAAGTTGCTTGTTTTCGTTTCGAGTGTGCCTTGTTTCTAAATTGAAATGTCTGAACGATTAATAAAGATCGCGTTACAATGAACCGATTAATCGAGCTCGTTTCACTTCCGAGTGTTGGAGAACATTTCACTCGACACTTCTCTGTGTCACACGATATTCGTACCTGCTCACAGGGGGATGAATATTTAAAAAAATTGAAAGGACGTAACTGGCTGAACGAGGACCGCGACATTTCATCAAGCTCTTTGTCTCCCCGATCGGCTAAAGAGGAATTTCATTGAATATTCCCATTTAACGCCATTTAGCATGTGAAAGTTTCGAAGTTTCAAATGCCGGCGTATAAAGCTTCGAATATTAGACGTTCTTTTTTTGTGCTGTACTCACGGACCTTCGTTTTCATTTCACGGCACGCGCGGCTCGGGATCCCGTAATTGTATCGAACGATAAAAGAGTCGAGTGATTTATTAACATCATAGAGAAACTCGCGTGAAATTCGAGGATCGCGAAGTTTCCAACAGTCGTCGATAAAAAATGTAACAGCTTCCACTGTCGCGAGCGAAAAGGAATAGGTAATAAATTACGGATCTCTATGAATATGAAAATACGTATTTTCACAGTGGCGAATTTGAATTCGTTGTCGGGCGCATTAACATTAATTCGCAGTTACTAGATTACGAATGCATTTCCCCTTTGACGCTTCCGGGCGAGCAGCAAGAGAAAACGAATATTCCCCGATAACCTCGAAGCTCGTTCAAGAAAGATTCCGTGGGTTATCCGTAATTAAATTTTACATACGATTCTGAGATTTGTATAAAAGGCGCGTGCGAATTTAACCCCTTGACATACAAATAAAATACTCGTCGGCGTGCCCGATGGATACCATTTAATTTGGGAATACTTATGTGCAAGCTCAGAAACAAGGTTTTTTATTTTGAAATTTACCTTCTTTATAATATTCAATAAGGTTGATAATTAATTAATACCATAAAATAATGATTTAATAGTTTTGTAATGTGTGATACTTCTCAGAGCACTTAGGAATTATATGTATATTGCTCGGTGTTAGCCAAAGACAGTTCTTCACGTCTCGGAAACGTCAAAGTCTATAATGGCACATAAAATTGAATGACGTCTCAGAGACATCATTGTATGTCAAGGGGTTAATAAGCTGAGATAAACGCGATTTTGAAATCTACCTTTAACACTAGAAAGACTGAAATTTAGTATTGCCCAATAGCAGTCAAAATGACTTCATCGTAAAAGAATAACTAAAGTGTAAAGAAATTTATTTAAAATTAATTTTTAATATTTTCTTATATTATTTACAGTTATAAAACAGGTTATTAATAAATATTAAGAATAAGAAAAATTTCTAAGGAATTATATCATTATATATATAATTCTTTTTCTAATTGAAACTAGAAAGCAGTCAAAATTACATTCTTGGGCAATCTAGTGTTAATCAGGCCTCGTTCGACGGTCGATAATGAACGCGAGTCGTGTGTATTTTACGTAGAAATGATAAGGGACTGAAATACGGTAACAGGGAGTTTCTGCAATTTTTCCTCGCGCATGTTTAAATCGGTGGAAGGATCAGTTATGCAAATGCTACTCTCTGGCGTGCACTCTTTTATAAAAGGGCTTTCTTGAAACGCGCGGAACTTAATCATTTTCCCTCATATCTCGGCGACTTCTTCGTCAACCGGGCCACCGCTCCCCGGGTCTTAATGCCACCCACGTTTCATTCGTCGTTCGCCTCTAGCCCGGGGCTGGATTTTCTTTTCCCGCGCGACGCTAATAAATTACGACGCGTCGCCGCGTTATCTGCCACTTATTTAGTTTCGAGCCTCCGCCAAACCGAGCGGGCCGTAGATACACGCTGTACACACTCAGGTTAATGGGAATCAAGGTGTCTCCGTTATCTCGCGCGGCTCCATTCAAAACCGGCTCCGGAGATGTTGCTCCGGTGGGTGCACAGGAGAGTCTTTTATGCAGCTTCCACAGGGGAGGCGACGCCGCGAGCAAATAAATCAACCGGCCCTCCGAGGTAAAACGTTTCCGTAGGAAGTTGAAATTAGTCGTCAGGGCAAATTGCGATCGCTGCCTCTTGGAACTAATTGTCACCGTCGGTCCACTTGTTTCAAAATCGCTCCGATCAATCGGTACGATTAAAATCCTCGAAGAATCAAATATTTCGATTTGTCTAAGATATAGTTTTTTTTACACGTTAT
>SHCU01000212.1:98325-108885 GCA_004307685.1 Ceratina australensis | reverse complement strand
TTCACGTCTCGGAAACGTCAAAGTCTATAATGGCACATAAAATTGAATGACGTCTCAGAGACATCATTGTATGTCAAGGGGTTAATAAGCTGAGATAAACGCGATTTTGAAATCTACCTTTAACACTAGAAAGACTGAAATTTAGTATTGCCCAATAGCAGTCAAAATGACTTCATCGTAAAAGAATAACTAAAGTGTAAAGAAATTTATTTAAAATTAATTTTTAATATTTTCTTATATTATTTACAGTTATAAAACAGGTTATTAATAAATATTAAGAATAAGAAAAATTTCTAAGGAATTATATCATTATATACATAATTCTTTTTCTAATTGAAACTAGAAAGCAGTCAAAATTACATTCTTGGGCAATCTAGTGTTAATCAGGCCTCGTTCGACGGTCGATAATGAACGCGAGTCGTGTGTATTTTACGTAGAAATGATAAGGGACTGAAATACGGTAACAGGGAGTTTCTGCAATTTTTCCTCGCGCATGTTTAAATCGGTGGAAGGATCAGTTATGCAAATGCTACTCTCTGGCGTGCACTCTTTTATAAAAGGGCTTTCTTGAAACGCGCGGAACTTAATCATTTTCCCTCATATCTCGGCGACTTCTTCGTCAACCGGGCCACCGCTCCCCGGGTCTTAATGCCACCCACGTTTCATTCGTCGTTCGCCTCTAGCCCGGGGCTGGATTTTCTTTTCCCGCGCGACGCTAATAAATTACGACGCGTCGCCGCGTTATCTGCCACTTATTTAGTTTCGAGCCTCCGCCAAACCGAGCGGGCCGTAGATACACGCTGTACACACTCAGGTTAATGGGAATCAAGGTGTCTCCGTTATCTCGCGCGGCTCCATTCAAAACCGGCTCCGGAGATGTTGCTCCGGTGGGTGCACAGGAGAGTCTTTTATGCAGCTTCCACAGGGGAGGCGACGCCGCGAGCAAATAAATCAACCGGCCCTCCGAGGTAAAACGTTTCCGTAGGAAGTTGAAATTAGTCGTCAGGGCAAATTGCGATCGCTGCCTCTTGGAACTAATTGTCACCGTCGGTCCACTTGTTTCAAAATCGCTCCGATCAATCGGTACGATTAAAATCCTCGAAGAATCAAATATTTCGATTTGTCTAAGATATAGTTTTTTTTACACGTTATTGACCGCTAGCCTATTAATCGGCTGTTCGATTGCCAACGCTTATCGACCGATAGCCTATTAATCGGCTTTTGTCTATCGAATTATTAAATTATTAAAAAATTGAATTAGCATTACCTTGAATGTATTTCATGTATGTTGGTTCACAAGGCCCTTTATTATATAAAATAAATGGAAAATAAAGTATAAATATTAATAAAATTATATTCCTTTGAACAAAAGGAATAAGCACAAAGAATGAAGAATTAAGCCGGTACTTAGGGAATGAACGGCAGCCTCAAAAATGACCGGTCGATAAAATGTTAATAATATAATTTCTAAAATAATAATAAAATAATATAATTAATATAATTTCGAAAAACTTTCTTTTAAACCTAAAAATTACCGTCGCGTTCTACGTCTGACGGATGATCGCTTGGTACCTTAATTAAATTATTTAAGAACAAAGAGAGAGGCAGAGACTGAGACGACTCCTCGTTCATAAGGCCCTTTATTAAATAAAATAAATGAAGAATGAAGCATAAATATTAATAAAATTACATTCCTTTTAACAAAAGGAATAAGCACAAAGAATTAAGAATTAAAGCGGTACTTAGGGAATGAATAGCAGCCTCAAAAACGACCGGTCGATAAAGTGTTAATATAATTTCGAAAAACTTTTTTTTTAAATTAAAAATTACCGTCGCGTTCTACGTCTGACGGATGATCGCTTGGTACCTTAATTAAATTATTTAAGAACAAAGCGAGAAACAGAGATCGAGACGACTCGGGTAAAGAAGGAAGGAACGGTGGTGTCGATTTTGCATTGAAATCACGGCGCGAGGACACGATACTCGGAAGCGCGCGGCTTCCTGGGGCGGAAATTACGAACGGTAGGATAAATATAAGCGTAGGCGGCAAACACGGCGTTAATTCCATACGATTGCTCCCTGTGTCTCGTGACCAATGGAAATCTTGTCTCGCTCGATTTCCAAGTAAGTGCGTATTATGTGTGCATCACGCGCGAGCGCGTTGCTCGTTCAACCCTGCGTCAAGTCTTCTTTCTTTTCTGTCACGGCACAAAAGAACAATCGCCGCGGCTTCATTCCGGCCGGGGTAGCGCGGCAAATCACGCCGAGTTAAATCGATGCGCGCATACTAATTATCTAGGAAATTGTCTGCCGCTTGTCGCACGCTCGTTATTTTCACGCTACCTACCACTCATTCAGCTGGCATTGGCCTCTCGTTTACTCGATCTCGAAGTAATTATGCATTTATAGGAAAATTGAACGAGAAGCACGTATCGAAGATAGAGGATCGTTACAACGATTGACAGGGCAACTCCTATTAAATATTATTCATTAGATTTTATTACAAAGTTTATTTCGTATAAAAATCCGAAGCTAACAATAAATAATGAATTGTTACACGCATGTATATTAAAAGGGATTGCAGCCGCGGAAATTCATATGATATTGCGAAGTAAAAGGTAAATCGAGGTAAATCAGAGCGTAATTTAAAATTGACAGATTCAGTGAGAAATTGTTAGGGGGGCGACGGTCGTGTTGAATTTTCCGTGCGACCGGATTTCTGGTTTTCCCTCTTGTTCAAACAAGTAATCCTTTGAATTTCTGTCGCGGCGTTTATATATGTTTTTACCTTCCGTCCCGTTTCTAATCTTCCCTGGGCTGAAATTTATTTTCCGAGGATTTATCCATGTTCGACTAAGTAAACTCATTTGCATTTCAAATATTACCCTTGATTCGGTTCCTACGATTCGTCTACGTCCCTTCCCACCTATTTTTTTGCGAAATTTATCGGTGAGAGGTCACGTATGCCTCGCCTAGCCTCTTTATCACCTTAACCTGCGGTTGATTCCGAATCTCGGGAAATTCTCTCGACATCCCCGAGAGATAGTGGTTACCATTCACTACCGTCAACTCTCGTAATCGTAATTAGGCCACCTATTTCTACGCGGGTTAATATTAAGAAATTCTTATGTCAACATTGATATTAAAAAATTACATCTGGAACGATTCGATATTACGCGTAATTATTCCTCTGAACGCATAAAATTCGCTCGTCTGCTCGTAACATTTTACTGCCCTCGTTGGAATTAAAATTATGTTTTAATTGAAGCAACGTCGATTCGATTCGAGAGTTGCACGGCCGGTAATTATTTCAACAAGCGTGATTGAAATAAAGCCTCGTAGCTCCGGGGGCAAGCCCGCGGACGCTATTGTACTCTCGCAGGCGAAAGACAAACACGGCGACGGCGCGTGGAAAATCGGCGGAGGAACATCTGCAAACAAGCACGAATATACTCTTAGCCGTGCTTTTCCACCGCGCGTACAGGCAGGACCGCGATAGTAATGCGGTTCTAGATTTTGCACGCGCGTCACGCCGATAAAACAATGCCAAGATAATAGCTGGAGTTTACCCGCGTGCCTCCGAGCGTCTTGAAGCTGTGCCATTCCTGAACCCGCGTTGATCTCGTTTTTCCATGACCCAACCGGCAACTCGTGCCACCGTTACAAACCCCGTTCTCGCTCGGAGCTCGAGGGCGCGAGCGCGTTCTATTATAATTCCAGGCGAAACGAGGGAGAACTCATTGAACTCGTCGATATACCGATCGTTCGAGTACCGTTTCGAACGCTACACCAGCTTTCATCGCGTTACATTTCCACGAGAAATTCTTTTTTCCGAACTTTATCTATCTACCGGTTAAATGTAACCGGTTTCATCGGCTAGGAGCAATGCTCGCGAACGGTTCAGGAATTTGTATTCAAATGTCGGGCGTAATGAGTGGTTTTGTCGGCCTATGAGCTAACGAGCGTTTTGTTGGCAACTGAGTAAATACGACCAACCGGAATTATTAATGAGCACTAGCGAAACTACTGAAATTGCCCCGATGATTTTTCAAACGTAAACCAATGGATACACCCCTATCGATTCTTGGAAGTACTCGTTCTATACTTTCCCTTCTTTGTGTGCGGATGACAACTTAGGTAATAATAGTACGTATTTTCGTTTAAAATAAGTTTGTGTACGTCGACTCTTATCTATACTACCGCTTAAAAGTATGTGGATACTTAACGCGTTCACGAAGTTTATGATATACATATAATGTATACTCGTTTTATTGAACAATATTGGCTGCTAAATTCTATTACGAATATGTATGTAATGTATTCTAACAGTACTAAATTAATAATTTAGAAAACGATGTCCCAAATCTGGAAAACATTTGTGAGAACCTTATTAATCGCGAAATGTAATAATGACACAGTTAATAGCCAGAATGCCACGACTAGTAAACACGGTAGATGAGAAGAAGATATAATTATTTTGTATCATTCTCGGTGATATATTTAACCCTTTAGGTACGAATTTATTTGAGAAAATATTTGCATGTGGAACGGATATAATTTTTGGTTTGACGTCTTAAACGCGTCATCCGCTCCTAGGGGAAAAAAGTGAATGACGTATCTCCGTATCAGTATCGCCGACGTATCAGTGTTCTCCAACACCGTACGAACTGGAATACATACATGATGATCAAATTTACCAAAGATATCACAACTTTTTTCAGGTAGTTATAAGAATTAAGGAAGTGTCCACATGCTTTTGAGCGGCAGTGTATGTTTATTCTTCTATCTCAATACTTAACCGATCGACATTACTTACTTCTTCCAACGACAATTCTACGAAACCTATCCCTCTTGATATATGGCCAAGCTCGGCTCCACGTATCTAATTCTGCACCTAGGGCTACGTTTGATTTATAGCAACGTCCTCAGATTCATGCGACTCAAATATCATTTCAAGTCCTCCGTAAACAAATGTACAGTACAGTGTACAACCAGTTATAGCTGACTCTGTTTGAATCCTTCATCTTGGTCCTCATCTCCATTAACAGCGCTACAAGGAAATCTATAGGCTATTATACTCAAACAATCGGAACACGCGTAACCCCTGTAACCGTGCCGTGTAAACCGTCAAATGGATCGATTAATCAGTATCGTATTTACTTGTACCACTGAATGGCCGTTTGGGTGACGATTCGCATTGATCGATGCAATTCAGGAATTGGCGAACTGACGAATTACGCGTCGCGACGATTATTTTTGATGAACGTGTGTGCCCGCGAAAATTGTCATTATCCGGCTCGGTGTCTCGTGAATTGGACATGAATCGAGCATCTCGTTACACCTTCCCTCTCGACGCGGCGTCGGCCTGCTCGAAAGCGTCCTTTGAGGTCAGCGCAGCGATCCTTAATTAATCTGGAAATCGAATCGAGGAGAACGGAGCGAGTCTTTAGACGATAGGTCTCGAAGTCGAACGCCGATCCGATCAGGGCTGGACTTAATACCAGGCCAGTGGGATAGGCGCTTACCGGAAATCCTTCTGTCCGGATTTAGATTCCCCGTTCCAACTGTTTACCGGCCGCTAAACCGTTCTTCCTTTTGCCATCTCTAATCGCTTTTATCTCGAGCGACCTGCTCTGACTCTACGTCCCTTCGAAGGATCTCTGCGTGAATCACCTTCGATCGGAGTAACGGAAACGAAGATCGACGGTGGTAATCAATGGGAATTTAGCGAGGTTAAATATTTTAAAAGTGGATTAGGAAAGAGCGAGGTTGAACGAGTTAAGAAAATAGTACTCGAGTAAGTAGAGCTGAATTAATGATGTGAAGAATTTGAGAAAATAGGGAGGCATTGATTCCTCGAGACTAAGTATTAAATTCCTGTGATCTATTTTATAAAATCATTTTCATACGTAAAAATTAAGAAGCATAATAACTGCTTTATATATTATTAATTTAATTTAATTATTATACAATTCGTATATATATTAATTTAAAAAATTAATAGTAATTTTATATTATAATCGTTTAATGAAATTTTCCTATTTGAGTCAGCTGTAATAATAATTAGTACCTGACTAATATAAAAATACGATTTTCGTTTTATTTTTTTTGGGTAAAATTTATAAAGGGTGATTTGGTCCATGCACGATGGGGCTTATTGTTCCGATCTCTTTCGATACAGATTAATGCACAAGAATATTCGAAAAGTTCTATGTGTACTTTGTTCCCATGATCCTGCCGTGGTTGCAGGTTACGCGATTGCGGCTTGTGATAAGATTATGGAACTCGGAAAGCGCCCCTATTTCACGCTTTCGCAATCACGGTATAAGATGATGATAACGACGCTATATGCCAACTGGAAGCGTATGTATTTAAGCAGTTACGTAAAATGTTGAGTAGATTAATGTTATATAAAGACTCCCTCCGTTGCGGCTGCGAAAGGGGAACGTAGCTGGGAAATTTATCACGTTAACTGAAGTATGAAATAGTAGATCCATATAATTTCGATTATTTAATGTGGTAACGTTGCGTTTTATTCTTCGTGAACTATTTCATTAGAATCTCTTATTTAATATAAAATATGGTAGAAGCAAAATGGAACAGAACGTTGCTTGCCATTTGTTTTTATTTGGTATTAAGTACGGAATAGTTATTTATTGTTCGCGTTTAATTATTCAATTTTTCATGGATTGTTTAAGTGGAATCTTTTATTTATTGTAAAGTGGGATAAAAAGATATTGTGGCCCAGGTCCGTCTTTACGGGGAATTGGACGGGAAACTTTATGGCGATAACTAAAGTAGAAAATAGTAGAGCAATATAATTGCCAGTGTTTAAGGACATTACTTACGTTTTATTCTTGAGCTTCCATGGGTCGGTTAATTAGAATATTTCACTTAACGTTAAACAGGGTGGGAAGATAAGAAGAGAACAAATTATGCCTGACGTTTGTCTTTATTCCTTGAAATGTGTCGTAACGATCAGATATGGATCATGTAAAATTACAATAAAACGTAAATATGACGAATTTATCCTGTATACATATACGTATATGTATATATATATATATTTATATTTATATGTATATAAATTCTTGTACGTGACCAAAAAGGATCAGCCGAGAGACCAACGGAAAAACAACGCAATTACACTTTGAAAGGTGATAAACACGAATCGCTAGAACTCGTCCCCTGTCATGATTCAGATTTACACCTTTCGCCCGATCCGATCACGTTTCGTGCCCCGCTCTCGGCTCGTTCCACGCGTTCATAAAACAATCGAGCACACGATCACCGGCTCGCGGACTCTCATCTCTCCGTTTACTTTCACCGTGTTACACCATCAAATTCTTCCCCCGCTTTAAATACACATCGTCGTCGTAAATCTAATTCGTACAACAATCATACACTATTTACATATATCGTGCGAACGACTCGTCCTCCCTTCTCGTTAAAGTATATTGCTATAGCTTCGTCTCGTCGTCGGCTTTACGCGCGATCATCGATACAACTGTTACTCACACGTATTTAACTCTAACAACGTAGGTAGCGTGACGCACGTAAAATTTCCGTAAATTTCCTAAACGTAAATCCTCACGCGGGAGATAAATCGAACGCCTAATAATTTGGTCGCGCGAGAATCGTTTCTGCTCGGGCAACGGAATTCACGTTTGGCAGTGCGGAGAAATTCGATACGTCGCTAGAAAGTATTCTGAGCCTCGAACGCAACGGCGATTTTCCCAAGAATTTGGTTGTTTTGAGAAGCTCGGGTGAAGAAGAAATGAGCAAGCAAGATACGGCGACGATTTCCGAACGAGTCGACGATTAAACATGCAACGGTGCTAAGATACCGCGATTCACCGATCCGATGATCGTTAACAGACAGTAGATCAAGATAGGGGGTGGCTCGTTGACGAAGGAGCTGGATCTAGGCGGTTCTTGGGCCAATCGTTGATTGCTCGCGGCCATCGTCGCGGTTTCCGTTCTCTCGAGCGGCTTCGCACCCACGATTCCTGGCAGGATCGACTGGCAGGTCAGAGTCAGGGTACCCCCGGGAAAATGGTGTCTCTCCAGACGCAGCGTCAGCCTTTGCCGCGTCGACGACAGGATACTGTCGTCGGAGGACGCCACGCTTGGCAGTTCCTTCGTTAACATTTTGTTCACCTGTTGATAAGACAACGTGATACTCTTAATATTTACAAAAATTCAATATTTTACATTTTAACGTTAGTATCATATGATGAAATATTGAAGATCAAAGAAATGAAGAATATACGAAATTGACAATTTTTTTAATGATTGCCTGTTTCACTCGGTAGGTGATTATAAGAACGAAAATATAAAATTCTTATAAATTAACTTGTATGCGAAATCATTTTAATTTAATTATAAAAATTTCATCAATTGTTTGCGGAAAATTGATTAAAAAGACTTTAAGGATTTCTAAGCTTCGAAATCAGATTCGAATTTTTGGTCACATGATAGTCTCGCATAGTTCCCGATCCGATTACTATGCTAGGTATAAGATCGATATCATGAAACTCAGTGGCATTCGTATTAATTCCTATCGAAACCATAGCCGGATTTAGCCAAAGTTTCTCGGCTCGGACAAGTTAAATTTAGTTTCACTTCCTGTTATTCTCGAAATGAAAATAGTAGCCGAGCGTGGTGTAAGTTACTTTAAAAGTGTCCTCGCCGGTTTTAATACCACCCTTTCGCTCCTTAGTCGAAGAACTTTTTGAAGGTTCTGAATAGAGCCGGGCACAGCCGCGAGAACGCTAAACGACCACCTTTTAAGCGTTTCCCCTGATTCTATATCCGCGGCCAGCGGTGAATTTGCAATTCAGAGCCACCTTCTTAATTTCTACAATTTCCTGCTCCAATCCTTCTCGCTTACCTTACCTCCAGCCTCGTGTAGCCTCACAGTCCGCACCAACATTTACATTTTTCGCAAAAACAAACTAAAGTAATTCGGATATTTCGGAAATCTATAACGTTATAATTTGCGTGAGAACTTCTTAAATCGATGAGTCCTCGGACAGGTGGGAAATAAGCTAGACGTGTCGGTAGCTCTGTACGAGGAAGGAACAATAGCGCGCGTCGAACGACCTAATATGTACATAACGGAACGATATCGTAGAACGTATGAGAGAGGTAAACCAACATTTATCGTCGGAGCGGGTCGTTTATCAAGCAAAGAGCAAACATCGAGATCAGGTACTAGCGCGAACTTTACAGGGGTGGAGATCGCCTTTTTCCGTGTACGCCAGCGCGCGCGAGATACATTAAGGCGTGCCGCGTCGTATTTCACGTTCGTGTATCGCACATACACTCCCGCGCCGCGGTTTTATAGATAATAAATGTTTATACTGATCGCGGAGTGTGTTAAATCGCGGGAAACGACGCGGCCGCTCGTTCATAACGACGTCGAAAAGATCCAAACCGTTAAATCGGTCCGGCGTCCGTAAGAAGAATGGGTAACTCCCCGCGTTTCCCACGTTCTCGAAGATCTTCGACGAGGTTCGCGTGATTTGCTGCAGTTGCTTGTTCGTACGAAAAGTTGGATCCGTTCAGTTTGATTGCGATTCCTGTCCCTCGGTTGTTCTAAACGTACCGACGAAGAAAATTCTGACTTCACTTTACGTATGATTCATTTAAGTTGACAAACACAGAAGAAGTTCGTTCAGCTTATATGTACTAAGAGAAATATCCTATTTTTTACAGTGGTACAGGCTTGTTAATATCCAGGTAGAAAATTAACACTAGAAAGACTGAAGGTTAGTATGTATATTATCCAAGCGCTGGTGAATTCATTGTGAAAGAATAACTAATGTGCAAAGAAATTCACAATTAATTTTTAATATTTTCTTATACTATTTACAGTTATAAAACAGGTTATTAGCGAATATTAACGATAAAAAGAATTCCTAAGAAATTATATCATTATAGACATAATTTTGAAACTAAAGAGCAGTCGGAATGAATTGCTTGGGCAATCTAGTGTTAAACACACCAGAGAATCATATAATAGCATTGTTCGCGTAATAGCTGTTGATACAACGGAGGTCCTACCGTGTTTGATTTGCGACACGCCGAGGAATCATCTTCTATCCTAAGAGCACTAAACTATCAAGCTTGAAACACTGGGGGGAACAAGAATCGCTATCAGGAAAAGTAAGTCCGCCTCGGGCGGGTCGTTTTTCCGCGGCGAGTACAATTCAGAATTGTAAAGTTTACGGATGGCAACGGAATGTCTCTCCAGGCTCCAATAGCCGTACGTTTCCGCGATTCTTTCTCCCCGTCCCGTCTTACCTCTTTCCCGTTGAGGATAAAGATGAGCTGGGCTGGTGGGTAGCTGGCCGCGGAGTTGCATTCCGCTTGGAAAGTCTGACCCGCTTCGTAAGACGGTCGCAGCCCGCGGATCGTCGGCCGCTCCTTTGGAAGGATGGCCACGCTCATGTTCGCCTCGCCGTAGATTGTCAGGAAACTCGGCGCCTCCGACGACACCTCGCAACCGTATGAGCCCGCGAGGCTCACCTTGCCTGCTCCAATTATTGTATTTTA
>SHCU01000212.1:83607-96066 GCA_004307685.1 Ceratina australensis | reverse complement strand
CGGCCCGGCGGTCTTGAATCGGGCATGAACCTGAAGAACTCGGCGCCGTCCTTGTACCATTTCACCGAATACAGCTCCTCTCCACCCAAGTCGTACTCGCACCTCAGCGTTAATCTGTCCCATCTGGGATCCGCTATGCTAGGCACGTCTAACTTCAGAAGCTGAAGAGACGCTCCTGGAACAGTGAAAAAATATGCCACTTTAAAAACCTCGTCTCCAGTTTTAGGAATAAAACGCTTGGTTCTTACAGCGACTTTTATAGCCTTCTTCGATAAGGGAAGTTGTGGCTTGAGTCTATTTACAGTTAAATTATTCGTCTCGGTACAATTAAAAATGTATCAGTTTCTATTTAGAACATCTTTCTAATTTTTAATATATAAAATATAAATGCGGATTCTAACAGACTTAGGTTAAAAAGACTTAGGTCACTTTTCAAAATGAATCGCAGGCTTCCTGAAATTCCGGTGGAGTTGATTTGTTTTTTTGATGAACGTCACGTCAAAAGGTGAAAAGAATTTGTCGCTCATTAACGAGCAAGCGCACGGAAATTATTCATAACTCTCGAAACAGTCCAGTTGGCCAGACGGTTTAAAAAAAAGATCCTGGCGGCAAACGTCTATTAGTCGCGAGTCAAACTTTTATTTGTCAGTCGCGTACAAGGAAAGAGGAAAAAAAGGAGTAATTATCAGCGTAATGGGCGGCGTTGAAAAATAAAGTAACCTCTATTCCCAACGAGAGAATTTCGTTTCCCTCCGGTACGAACGTATAACGCGGGCGCATTAATATGTTTATCGCCGCTTCGTCGAGCGACTGCTGCAAATAGCCGGTTAATTAAAAATATCCGATCGCCCGGACGTTCGTGTAATTATCGTCGTGGAAAAACCGATCGAGCGTGTTTCTCGGGACTTATTCGAAAAACGGCGATGCAACCGTCCTCGTTTATAATTCAAGCTTTTCTTCCATCGCGTCTTTTTTATTAGATTTCCAATTGGACGTAATACGCTTATTGGCTCCGTAAATCGCATCCGGCGAAATTGATTCCCTTTGTCCGTTCACTTGTAATTTGGTTTCGTACAAAACGTAATTTTGTTTTGTATAAAGAAGAGGTTCGATTAAAAAATTCTTGTTAAATCTCATCCTATAAAATCAAGTATCACAATGGTCATTCCTGATGCTACGTATTCCATCACCCGTTCTCGAGGCTATCAAATGTAGCATTCGGGAATCGTGGCCAAAAACGATACTCTATGACGTCGGGTGAAACTAGTTTTACGTCGCGACCGCGAGCCAGCTAGGTGCCACTTAAAACAATAACCCTGTCCGTCGTTTTTCCGTCGACGCGGAAAGAGCCAGACCGAAACTGGTGGGGTATACAAAAACGGCGGCGAGAGGCACTCCTCGTCGAAGTGCGCGGTCGTAAACGATTTCGAGATCGCACGAATTTGTCATGCGCTTGGCAAGCGTATAAAACCACGGGAACAAACGGAATTACCTACGGGTTTCCGGGTGCCGGCGAGGGGTGGAGGCGATCGCGATAAAATGATTGCGTCAAAGGCGTCAAAGAAGCAGTTCGAGGCATTAAACCGGAAACGACCCTGGGTATTGGCTCTCGTCGACCGTCCGGAGCTAACAGAATTTTCCTGGAAGGGTTGTTTTAACCCTTTGAATGCTGACGCGTCACACGTTCGCCGGGTCTACAGTGGTTTTTATTCTCTCGCGTCAACTATGGATTCACGTTGCAACATAACAACGGCTATTACAATCCAGTCACTGTAGCTTGGTCTAAATAAATACAGCTACGGAAACCAGTTACATTAGGTTGTCCCATAAGTTTCTTCTTATAAGTTTTTGAATCGAAATAAATACTGTCCGAAAGAGACTTATGAGATAATCTATTACGTGCGTTCGCAATTTCTTTGTTGTTTTACTATGTGATCCAATTGTTTGAAATTAATTAATTTTAATCGATTTTTAAGTATTTGAAATGGAAATTTCAGGAGACAAAAAAATATATTTTCGACATTTGCTCTGTTTCACCTTTCGTCATGGTCAGAAACCTATGGAGGCATCTCGTCACATTTGTGATGAAAGGTGAAATGGAACAGATATCGAAAATTAATTCTTTTTACCCCCTGAAACTTCCACTAAAAAATCTAAAAATTGATTAAAATCATTTAATTTAAAAAAATCGAAACAGATAATTCCGAATGCATGTATCGGATTATCTCACAAGTCTCTGTTGGACCGTATATTCGTTTTGTTTCAAAAATAGGGAAGGAACTTATGGGACAACCTAATACTTTAGTATTTAAAATTCAATTTAATTCAATTTTTCTTCCTGCTCAAGGCATTTTCCACAAACAAAAAGTATCTTATAAACATAAAATGATTTCATTTTGCAAATCATTTTACCTTCCGTTACGATCAAGCTGATGACGATAATAGAAAATGTTATAAGGCACGAAATATTTTTTTACGTAAATTAATCCTTTCTTTGACGGTATACGTAAATATATAGCAGCTGTTAAAATTCACCGACGCTTCCAGCTGCGATTATTTCGCAATCGGACAATTAATAAAATAAATACGTAATAACAGGGCGATAAAAAAAAGCTGTAAAGGATAGGATTGCGCGCGACAATCCTGGCATTTTCCTCGGCATGCTGTTGAATCTCTTATCGCAGGAGAAAAAGGCATCGCTAGAAATCTTTACTTCCTGTTTACGACTCGACGCGAATAGGCTTATGGTTTTATGGCGAATCGTAAACGCGCCCGAAGGAGTTTCGCCTCAGTGAAATATATATCTACTATCCGATAGCGATTTCATTTTCATAAATTCGGGTAAGGGTGGGTGGAAAAAAGGGGATAACGAGATAAACCGATGATTCATTGTTAAAAGTTGTTGAATCTTTCTCGCTGGCTGCACGTCGGTGGGGGAAAACATCCCCGTGGCTGGGAAGTTGGCACGAAATTTGAAATAAGGAATTGTATTTATAGCGAATCTCGTAGTTGGGCGAAGTCGTCGGAAATTAAGTTAGCATGACACGCGGATTATTGCGTGGCTCCGGCTGGCAAGAGTTAAACGCGAAAACGCATTTCCTACGGCCGATCTAACTTGCGACTTCGCGAACTTTTCGCGTACCTACGCCCGCGGATAGGTTTACCGTGATATTTCCAGCCGCGCGCACTGCGACCCTTTAGTATCGATTTCGTCGAAAATACACGTACGTTTAGTTGATTTCAGAATAAAAGGTGCAGCGATTAAAATATGCAACAGTAACTTTCAATAATAAAAATTTTGTTAAAAACAAGAACAAAAGCGAATGCGCATATTTCAATATCAACTCTCTGATTCGGTAAAATTTGAAATCCCTGCAATATTTTAACTCAGTTTGATTGTTTATATTTTTGACGGTTTATACGATGCGTCCTGAAGAAAATCTCGCATGATAAATTCTGAGGGCTTTAAAAACAGTATCATGAAACTTTGAAGAGATCTTTTGCATTCATAAACGAGTTTCTTCCCCGGTTTGTTTTTACTGGTTGCGAGCTCGAAGTAAATCCGAACATATTAAACATTTATCGTCGAAGAAACTCGCGAGTTGGCTCGAAAAATAAATCAATCCTTAGCCGTTCTACTTCCCTAATGGAACTGGAACGAAGAAATCTGCCCGCTCAGACAATCTAAAAGAGTAAATTAAAAAATTCCCTTGCTTATTATTAATCTCCTTAACTCGAACAAATTTTGCTAAAATTCCACGAGATATCTCGTGGAACAATTTGCTTCTAATTACAAAACTTTCTAAAAGATATTAAATAATTTTTACCCTGCGGAATTTCACAGTCTAATTTGCTGGAAAATAATATCGACGTTCGTGCTTCTGCGTGTAATTTAATGCTTCACTAGATGGTATTAAGATTGACGCAGCTCGAACGAACAGTCCCTGTAGCATAAAGCGTCAATTAATTTATTATAAGACACTCTAAATTAATGACGACCGCATAAAAATAATGCACCGCTCGAGAACGAAATGGCTCGATAAGATGGATTAGTCTCCGAGAAATATAACCGAAGATTCATGTAATCAATTATTCAGTCGCGTCTCGCTCATCGTGACGTAAAACTCTTACATAATCCCAACGATTTTCTTATTTGAAAAAATCAGTTCCACGTAAATTCCCTATTTACGGCGGTCATAAAAAAACCAAGGGGATTCCGCGAGACGTCGTCGTCGCGGTGGAAAATCGCGAAAAAATCGCGGTCCTGAAGGAGAAGACAAGCCCCGGACGGTGAATCGTTCAATGGATTCAACGTCAAACAAATCCCGATCGTCAAACTGAAACAATCCCTCCCCGACGTCGCCAACAATGATAGACGTCGACGTGAAACCGACGGCTTCAGGGAACAATCTAACGAGGCATTTTAAATAATTCGTTGTCTTTTGAACGCTTTACGCCGCGGTAAGCAGCAGTTAACCGCACCGACAATGGGTAGGTAGTTCCTCTCTGGCCCCCGCCGACCCCTTACGGCTGCTGGCCCGCGCGCAACGCTGGTTCCGTTTAGGGGTTTTTCGAGTGTCTACTACTTGTGCCTAACCTCCCCCTGCCAGCCGCGTCCCTATCCAAGCTACCGCTCCCGTTTTTGTCTGGCGCAAACAGAAAATACCGGCAACCGATTCTTTTGTTTCCATCCCATTCGTACGTTCGCCGCTCGTCGAGACAAGTTATTGCATTATGCAAGGTGGATCGTGAATTCCTCGTGAATACAATGCTTGCTTCCCTCGGTCCCTCTCTCTTTCTCCGTGGAACAACGCCGGATCCAGGGCGACAGCTGAAATTTTGATACATTTCAATTCCTCTTTGTTTCGTTCCGCTTTTTGTTTCTCCCTTTCTTGTATTTGTTTCTTCTTTTTTTTTGTTCTTTCTCGCGATGCTTTTCGGCGGCGTTTCGACGCTTATTCTCACGCGGAAGTTCGACAGGACGCGGTCGAATCCAGAACGTTACAGCTAGACGTGAATACCATCACCAGTTTTTTTTTTTTATTCGACGGAATTCCTTTATATAATCCTCTGTTGTCTCTGTTTTCGTTGGCAATTTCGTGGCTGCAGTTCCCATTGGCTCGTTTTGGCGTAAGAAAAATATTCGAGGTGTTTTGCGTTCGGAGTCTCCGATCTAATTTTTTGTGAACATCAATCTTCTACGGGGAATTACTTCTACGGTGGAAATTCTGGCTATTATCGATCGTATTGTTTGCAAGTAGCTCCGAATTATGTTTGCCGTAGAAATGTATTTGTCGATAAAGTTTGATGAGACAATGTTCCGGATAGGAAGTTATATTGATGGACCGGTTGATCTGTTGATTTTTCTGCCGGCTCACTCTGCTTCGTAAACGTGGTATGCAACGTCAATTGACACAATATTTCAATCTCGATTGCCGCTACCTGACGTGCAACACTGCACCTGGCCATTTAAGCAAGAGCGGGCCATTACTATGATTGCGCAAATGTTGACTTTATTCAAAACTGGAACTATCGATTCGACTGCTGCTTTCGTACATTGTAACATAGCTACGAACAGTATAATATGAATTTATCATTTGATACTCATTGTTCAAATCAGATTCAATTACTCCGTATTGTGTCGCTCAAGACCCTCTAAATTATTTAAGAAACAACATCCGTATTTCAAGGACACTGTACTTAAGAGATCATCGAATCCTAAAACAATGAGGCAAATCTCAATAAGGCGAATGTAACTCCTTTTAAAAAAATATTCTCCCATGCACAAAGTCGCTATCGAGATTGAATACTTTGAGGAGACAGAGGGGGAATGAGAGAGAGAGAGAGAGAGGGAGAGCACCCAGAGGTAAACTCGCAACACAATAGTGTCCCCCTTGGTTTTAATCTCAAAGGACAGGCAAGTAGCTAGTCTGGAAATATTCAGAGAGAAGAGAATCGTGCAATTAAGCCTGGTTTGCACAAGCAAAGTGGACAGGACCGTGTACTGACAATTACCCTCCATTTTTGCTATCTTCAATAATGTACACAAGCTGTGCACGGAAAAAATAGTTCTGAAGGAAGAGAATTCAGCGCATAATTCATGGTATAATGGAACGGGTCACCGGTAAAACATTATGATACGGACACTAATACGTTCAACTAATTAAAATAATTGGAAGGGCATTTCATGTCGTCGTGCTAGTAGTATTATTCTATTAGCTTTATTATCCTTGATATTAGCAGTAAAAATGGAACAGTTTATGGCAAGAAGTTTTATTCGTATCATATTGTAACATATTTCGAAACTTAAAATTCATGAATGTCATAAAGTTTTAATCTCGATTATTACAGGTCTTAATTATTTGAATTCATTAAATAATTAATTGGAAAAAATATAAAAACATTGAATTAAATATTGTCGGTAACAGATTTGTTCTCTTGCATATTTCATTATAATAGTTCCTGGTAATATGAAACGAACAATACACTCGACTAATTGAAATAAGTAAAAGAGCGTCGAACACGAAGTACCACTCTGTTGGCTCCATTATTTCTGGTATTATCCAGTCATCTCTAGTAGTACAAATGGTACACTTTACGATGCTATTGCGAGAAATTATGTCATAAGAGTTCTCGTTCGTAAAGGGAAGAAATAAAGTTGAGAAACCTGCTGGCTGGCCCTTCTTTGTCTTCGAACCCTTCTCAGGGTCGGCCGTTCTTTCGTCCCCGCTACGAGATCAAGATCGAGCCGAAAGGAACCGAGAGGGAGGGCGCGAGCCAATTAAACCCACAATTAGTTTAATAATTACCGGATTAATTAACATGCCACGCGACGAGCCGGAACGAGACGTTGAGACAATGGACCAATGAGGAGCAGCTGTAGACCGTGTTTGCCGTGAGTGAATAGGCCCGTCTGCGAACGAGCCAGCGCCGTTCATCGGCCGGTTGATTAAGGATTTCGGTTTCCACGCGTACAGATAGAAGTTCCCGAAGACGAGATCGAAAGCGTTATTTGTCAAAGTTAGATTCAATTTTATCGCGACGCCGGATCGCATTTCTCTTCCCTCAAATGGCCATTATTGGAAAGTGTCTTCTAATCATGCGAATTTCAGCATACATCTTAATCACATTTAGCCCCTGATTTCTGTGTTCTATCCCTTCGCTCTTCCTTCTATGAAAATGGATGGGGAAAAAACGAAATTACTGTTGGATTCCGGTTGAGGATATCAAATCAACTTAATAGAGACTATTTGATTAATACTTAATAGAGACTCGTAGCTTTATTCAATACAGCAAGATGCGCACTTAGAGACTTTCAGTAAAATCTGCCCTGTTTCGGCATATACCGTCTGCCGTATATCTAGCAAGAAATGGCTAAAAAGTGGGGTTGGAAAATGGTAAAAAACAAGTAGGGGAGGGAATATTTGGGATGAGTAGGCAAGGATAACGGTCAGGATGAGTAAGGGAGGTTTCTACTAATATGATATCGTTGACTAAGGCTTACCGTAAATCTTCTTCTAAAGTAACTGAACCTATCTTAAGTTAGAATGCATTGGTAATCCAACATTACTTTTCGAACGATTTAATAAAGTCGTAAATAATTCTATCGAAAAAATAGCTATTCGGTCCTCGTGGAAAAAGCGTAGACAAAAAGCAGAAAATAGTTATTGAAAGGTTCGAACGGTTCATTGTAACCCGATTAGGTATATCCCATTGAAAAATCTGTCGGGCAATTAGCCGCTTTCCATTTTTTCCGGTAGGAAAAAATACAGCGACAGTTTACCGGGGCGCGGATTTTTTCGAAGCGGTACGGGCCGGGCCGGTGCGGCACGACAAACTATCGCGCGCCTGCCGGGCCTCGTTAATCGTGTTATTTGTCCGCTAATTAAGCGTGCAATAAATTCGACAGTCAGCCGGTAGGCTTTATTGGAAACTGCCGGCCAGTGTCCCGTTTATTTCCCGACGGCGCGGCGCGATGTTTCGCATGTTCGCAGCCCCGATTCGCGCCCCGCCGATTCAAGACTCTTTCTCTTTCCCCGTTGCTCTCGTTCTTTTTACACGATCGTTCGGCCGGACAGCCAGATAAATTCTTGGTTAAATCGAGCGAAGCGCGGGCCAAGATTTATGGACTTCTCCGGAGAGATTTCTGCGAGAAGTCTTAAGGGTCGCGGATGAATTTCGTTGGACTCCGGTTGCTTGAACCCGCGACGGATGATTTACCGTTCGACATTCACGATTTCTTCCTGTTCTTTTAATTCCTTTTTCAAATCGTCATTGGTACGTTTACGAGGAATCCGCAGTTCCACGCGAAACCTCTGCTCCTCTGTGCTTTCGAAAATATTATATTCCCCAATTACATTTCGGCGTTAGTACGGAAAACGGGTTCAACGAGAATCGAGGATGTCGCTTGGTTAACGAACCGAATATTCGTTTAATGGGACACACGGGCTTTACACGGGTCCGACCAAAACCGAAAACGCGAATCCGATCCGAGATTATTCGCGCGGCTGGAAGAAGTCCATTCAGCGGGCTATTAATTACCGGCCGTTGTAACGTGCCGCGTCCCGCGGACGCGTTCGAAGATTAGTGGGAATTTCTGGACCACTTGTGGGAAGGCCTGTAGAGAGCAGTTTACGAGATGTGGGCGGGTCAGGATGTCAAGTGGTTGGACGTCGTAAGTCGTCACCGCCGCCGAGACGACGAACCGTTCCGTTCGTCGGCGATGTTAGAATGTGTAGGCTGCATAGGAGGTTTGAGACCGGACGGTTACGCGCGTGCATAACGACGCGCATTCCGTTTTCTCCGCGGCGGCAACAGCCGGCTGCTCGGAGTAAATCGCGAGTTAACGAGCTCTCGCGTGCAGTTTCTTAAGCGGCGGTGGCTTCTCTCTCTCCCTCTCCCGTCCCCCGCGTCTACGGCCCCTTTCGCCGCCAGTCAGCCAGCGTCAACGTCCTCATTTATGGCGTCGCTAATTGAACGTGAACGACAACGTTCAACGACGTTTTTCGTGTTAGCATGGTAATGCTACTCGAAACGTTCTGGTTGAATCCAAGGAGCCGTGAAAGGGGTGAGTTACGAGCGGAATAAATGGATATCGTTTTATGATTTGATATATTATAAAGTAGCACTTAATTACTAGCTCGCTCGTTAACGTCTACCGGGAGCCATCGTACGGTTTAATATTTTATTAATGTTTTAACCCTTTGCACTCGAGACGTGTATTTCAGTTACTATCTGTTTTATAAAATCATTGTTATATAGGTAAACAATTACTGCTTCAATACATTATTGATTGAATTAAACTTAACCTACTATGGGTGCGTGTAACTTTCAGGTCACATTTTAATTTATCATTATTTTATTATACACATTTTTATTATACACAGACGTGTAAACATTATAGGTTGTTATCTGAAAGTCACGTAGTGAATATATTGCAATAAAATTGTTTAAACGGAACGATTCTTTTTCATCTGCATATGTAAGTTTACAATTGCTGATTTTTCGTTCCCTTAATTTCTTACGATTTAATACAAAAATTCGGACCATAGAGGGTTCATTATTATAAAATTCATATATACATTAATTTGAGAAACGCAGAAAGAAAGAATTATTAATAATTTTTGATACATTAATTTGCATGTAAGAAATTCACGAAATATTTGTGGAAAAATTCGTCGAGTGCAGTAAAGATTGATGTAATTATAATAGATGTAACTAACATTTAATTATTTTAAACTAACGCGAACATGTGCGCTTCAGTGATAATGGCTAGGAGAATTCCGTGCATATATGAGCTTGCGATGCAAATGGGTTAACTTTCATACCACCACGCACCGAGTACACGTATATATCATATAAGCCTGAAGGTGATATTTCGACTTCCCGTCGGTCCAAAGAGGATGAAACGAAATAAATTCCTTATTTTTCTTATCTCACAGTTTTATATAACTGTTCCCATCAATTTCAGCAAGTGAATTTATCGCCTACAGCGAAAGCTATAAATGTCGTTTATAAAAAAGTACTTGAGCGGGTAACGAATTCCATAAATTTTCATCGAATCATATGCGGATCAGCTCATGACAGAATGCTCGTTATTATGCTAACAGTACGCTCCCGTTGAACCGTCTCGTCAAATGTCTCAGTGGGATTCCGACCGAGGCATGCTACAATCCGTTTGCCTTGGCTCGAGTCCCGGAATGATTACACTTTTGCGACTGGATTTCGCGGTTTGTAATAAAGAACCAATTCGAAACCGATCTCTGATGGCACGACACTTGCCTAGCATTAAATTTATATAAAATTCATTTCGCCGCTGCTATAAGGAATTAAAATCGTACGACTTTTAACGAAAAACGATGTGCCGTTGTCT
Source organism: Ceratina australensis (assembly GCA_004307685.1). Taxonomy (NCBI): domain Eukaryota; kingdom Metazoa; phylum Arthropoda; class Insecta; order Hymenoptera; family Apidae; genus Ceratina; species Ceratina australensis. Next base: position 85,694 of record SHCU01000212.1, on the reverse strand, counting down.
CACAGCGTCTATCCGTTTGTAGCAGGCTTGGCTCGTGGTTGATTAATACCGATTGGAAACGATTAGTTTTCGTGCGACGACGGTTGACTAGAGAACCGGTGCGGAGTGAAATATCAGACGCAGTCGCGGAGGATAATTCTAACCAATTGCGGACCCAATTCATTGGCCGACCTTAGTTAGCCGGGACGCTTCGTCTTGGTACGTAGGGAGGGCCAGAACGGAAGCGAGTGGTCGTACAAGGCAACGACAACGTCTCGTGGAATGTCTTTGTTGATTCCATTTCGACTAACTCGTTCATTAAAATCAGTTACACGAACATATTTTTTCTTCATACAGAAACTGACGAGCGTATCGAGCAATGATATTATAAACAATTAACGTTTGTTCCGAATGTCCCTCTTTTAAAAAGTTCCCGACAAACGTTTTCCTTTTTTAAGTAAATTTAATACTCTTTTAATATCCCGCTTCATTTATTTGGTTTTACAATCGCCGGAGAAGTTGAATGCGACGGGAGAGAGCAGGCACGTGCATAGATGGCAAAGGAATAGAATATAGTAATGAGAATACACAACGACGAATGAAAAAGACAGCGTTCTCACGGAACCAATAAGAAGATACCGGGGAATAAAACGAGATATCGTTGGGAGATTTCAATAAAGTGACATCAAGCAGCGAAAGCCCAGGAATACCCATGAGGATCGGGAATTTTCGTGAAAGCACTAAGAAGCTATCCTAGCTGAATATTCTCCGAGTGGCTTTTAAATTTATTCCGCTCCTCCAAACTGTTATTCTTCGATCATTCCTCGAGACAAGATGCAATTCAATGGATTACACTTAAACCTGCTCAGATATTAAATCATACAGAGAACTCGAAATATTAACACTTTAACGACCGAACGTAAATAATTATCTACAATCAAAGAAATACGAAGTCACTCGTTCGCGATCGTCGACCATCACCCAGGAACCGTGGTGCCGGCCAATAATTTTTGCCGATAGCATCGCGCGCGTGTCGCGTGCGTGGCCATTAAACAGTTAATTACGTCTGAACCGGGCCGAAAGAAATCTATCAGGAGCATATTATTTCCAATAACCAGTTTGAAATTTAAAATTGAATCAAAGAGACGTCAGTCGAAAATAAATCGAACCCCGGACCGTTCTCGGCTCGTTTAAATGTATGAAAACCTGTGGGCCGTTCGCGATTCACGTTGAATCACACTCTGGGAAACTGTCTTTCCGGGGGAAAGTGCTCGTGGCGCGAGGAAAATTATCGGCCCGTGCCCGGCGAATGACGCGAGTCGATATGAATATTCGATAGATATCAGCATAGGTTATCGATGTCCCAGTATACTACTTTGCGTCAGCCGCGATACAGCTAATATCTAGCCGGCTTCCTGTTAATATACTTTGAACATTATATCGCGCTCCCCGGGGTGGCGTGACTGCCGCGTCACTATAAATGATAATAGGACCTCCGTTGCGGAGGTAATAGTACGTACCCTTAACGTAAGTTAATACATATTACGTAGTACGTTACGTGTGTACGACGTTATAACGGCGGGCAAACCGTGATGTATGAAAATAATGCCCGGCACGGAGGTGTACGCGTTTGAATTTCATAAGTTCGTCGACGGGAGGGATGTAACGCGAAACGGTGCGCCGCTACCGAGGGTACGCGAGGGCAGAGAAGCTCGAGGACCAGATTTCGAAATATCTCCACCCCCGTCGCCGCCCCTTGGACGATTTATTAATCCTGCGAGGGCCCCACCGCTCGCGTTCACGCCTCGCCGAGCGCGCCGTGTCCGGCTGTAATTATAATTTTATCCCCGACACTTCTTCATTATCGGGCGTAATTAATGGCTCGGATTTGTACCTCCATACAGGCTGCTAATGCCTGCCGATAATTCGATATTGAAAAACATCGCTTTCGGACGCGATTTATTATACGTCGTTTAACATTAGGGCCCGTCAATTTGACTGAATTCAAACTTTGCAATGAAATATCTCGAAAACCGCATAATCGATTTCAACCGTTTTGCGTCATTAATTTATCATTTCTCCCAAAGAACTTATACACACAGTTTTTT
>SHCU01000212.1:62500-81021 GCA_004307685.1 Ceratina australensis | reverse complement strand
AACGGCGTACTTATTTTATTACAACATTTCCCGTCCTACACTCGTCAATTTGTCGGGTGCCTAGAGATAGGTATAAAAGAAACGTCCGTAAACCTAGTGTTAATAATAATGATACGAGTATTGTCGAATAATTTTCTCGCGACGTAACGATTGTCAAACTCGATATCTATCGTCGGCAGATAGCTTTTGCCGTCGGTCGGAAGCGATACACACACCTTCCCTCCGTGCGGCGCAGATTGCCGGACTGACAGCTGTGACTGATAAAAAAAAATTGATTTACTGTGCCAACTGTGATCACTTCGCTGAAACGTGTTTATAAAAAGCTGACAAGCTCGACTACGCCTCTTGTCATAAATGTTCGTAATAACCTCGTCGATGCGACGTTAAAACGCGACGAGGTAATACGGATCACGGGATCGAGTTCGTTTAAAAATTAGTTGTTCGATAAACGAGAATGGAGACAAGCTTTCATACGATTCACTGGAATATTTCTTGGCTCGGTTTATAATTTAATTCGGATAAAAGGAGGGAAAGAGCGACGGTTCCGATCGCGATTCTAGCGTATAAAAATGAGCCGTTCGACGATGTCCCGAGAAGATAACGAGGGAAATTGTTTTTTCGCAAGGGAAAGATCTGATGCGAGTTTCGTAGAATTATTCCACTGTACGCGTCCCTCTTTGTTACACCCTAAACATTTATTGATAGTATACGTAAAGGAAAGCGAATAAAACGGGAAACGATCGGGGATGCATACTCCGTTCTATCGACGAGATCGAGCCAACCTTTATCCCTTTACTTTCAACAGAATTCGCAATATCGACTGAAAAAAAGAATATTTTCAAATGGTGAAACTAATCCATCGAGTATTGGATTTTCGTCCTAACTGTATAAAACTAGTTTTTTATTAGTCCGGGTCAGCGCAGACTTTATTTAATATACGAGTAATTTTTTTGAACGTTCACAACGTTCCCATATATAGGAATTTCAAATTTCTTATAAGTTGTTTAAACGCCGAGTGGGAGATAAGCCGGTGACCGCAAACCGTAAAATTCGTTTTTACCGCGTGGACAACGCTCACGTTTGCTATTGTAGCCGTGGGGTAGTTTCGCCATGCCGCCGGCGAGTTTTGTTTGTTCTTTGCGCGATAATATAATTTTAGGGTCTGTGCAAACCTGCCGGAGGAATTTCCGCGATAATTCGCTCAACGGCAACAAACCACATCGTTTTCGCTACTTATTGGAATATTAGTACAAGTTCTTACAGCCTCGATAGGGCACGATGAAACGGCCATAACACGTACATCTTTCTGTGCCGTTACGTCGTGTTAATAAAGATTACATCGGAAGCATCAATTTTTATGAATAAAAATCTCTACTGAAAAAACAGTTAACGTCACTGATTTCGATTTTCGAAGAACTACACTCGATACGTATACTAAAATATAACCTTGTTTCATTAGAGGAATAATAGTTCTAAAAAAACGATTCTAATTAATCGTCCTAATAAAACGATTTAATTTCTTGATACGCTCGTTTTCAGCACTTCAGTTTTGCAGGTATATTAGTAAACTCGCGCAAACGTCGAAATAATATTTGCCGCGAAACATGCACCGCTTTTTCCATGAGAATTGTACTCGTTTCGAGATTCACGTGCTTAAAAATTTAACCGGCTACGTATAAACAGTTGTACCTATAAAACAAGCGTAAGGGATTCAGCGATAAACCGACTTTTACAAAAACGTAAAAGCGAGCGCGGAATAAAAGTGTATTGTTTCAGCCTCGGTACGTAAATAGACACGGGTACATTCGTGTTGTATCGTATTCAACGTTGAAAAATATTTTCACGTGTTTGCTTCCGGAAATATCCGGCGGGGTAAGGGCGGCGAATTGGGATTGATTGTTTCGACGGGAGAGAACGACTGGTTCGGTGCTCGTTATATTGCCGAAAATAAAAGAGAAGGAATTAGAGTGATTAGGACAGGGTTTCTCTTGCTCGAAACCGGCTCGTCGTTTCGAGGTAGTTGCGAGCTCGCGAAACAAGTCGGAATAAGAATTTCCTCGTTACCCTTAAGGGCTCTCCAGAAAACGGTTCGAAACGAGTTATGTAACTTGTGCCATGTACCTCTATCCGGCGCTTCATTAAAAAGGGGTCGAACCGCTATTCATATTTTATTGACATCAAGAACGACAGTAAATATGTACATAGTAAATATAATTAAGTTTCATATACGTTGAATCTCGCTTCTCTTTCGGGTTTCGAACTTAAAGAAACGACAAGTGATAATTTATGCAAAATAGAGGTTGAATAAAAAAAAAGTGGGATGTGGTAAGAATCCTCTAACTCTTTATGAATTATAATACACAATTTACCGTTGCTATGCATGCAGTATTATATACGTATTTTGTACTTATTTAACCCTTTGACTTTCAATGACGTCTGGGAGGTGTCACTCGCTTTAAGTCAAATTCGTACAAATTCCGTTTTATCTGTAAGGATTAGAACCTCATTTCAGTAACTCATTCTCGAATAAACCTTACCATCAACCCTTTAATTTACAGATAAAACGGAATTTGTACGAATTTGACTTAAAGTGAATGACACCTCCCAGACTTCATAGTAAGTCAAACGGTTAATTTTGTTACAATATCATTTTGTCATTTAACGCCAGAACTCAATAGGTAACAACCTCTTTAAGAGCTAGAGATTCCTAAAATTTTCTTAAACTCGAACGGAGGTAGATTAGCGTTTCGAAATTTCACTTGAATTTCTGGTCAGGTTCCAAGCCACTGGCAAACGATTTACAAGCCCGGCGGTCTTTTTAAATTCTCCGGCCGTAGACCAATTTATACGCATCAAATTAATAACCCTCGCTTAATCGTTAAACCAGCTGAGCTGTACTGGCTGAAAAATAGCGTCCATTATCCCCGACTTTCTTCTATCCGGACAATAAGACTATCCTCGCGCAAATTGAAGTACTCGCGAGGAAGCGATTCGTTCGAGAGGAAGGAAAAGCGCGGGATCGTAGTAAGGAGGGGTGGGATCCGGTTTTCTTAATTCGAATTTAATGAAAGACGAGGACAGAGAGCGGGTCCCGATAATTGGTTCTCAAAAGTCGAGCCGTCCTCCGGCTGCTGTTCGCCACCCCCCCGCGCCGCAACCCTCTTTCCCTATCCGTGGGTAATTCATCGTCAGTCGTACCGAATCACCGCGGTATTCCGGCCACGGGCTATGCATTAATTCGGAAACGATCTCGCGGGAGGAATAAGGAATGCCGGCGTCGCGTTAACTATCTTCCCGTATCAGCTCGGCTTCGGTCACGCTCGTATAATTACTTACGAGAGTTGCGAGCAACCCTTTTGCTCTCTGAGCTGAAGGGGCTTCCGGTAGTAAAATACATTGTCAGGGATATTTTACGAATATTCATCTCGTTTAAACGTTGATTGGTGCGTGCACTCATAATTATGAAGGTGGTCTAATAATAAATCACGTATTTCTCGTCTCGAGATATTTCATGAATTTCATTATTAATAACAAATGAATTCCATATAATGTTGAAATGTTCATTTCTGACAATTTCGTAAAAATTACATTCATTAATTTCGTTTTAAATAATGTGATGTGAAATAATTGGTAAGCTGCTTGTTTTTTTAATTTTGATATAGATCACTTGACAATTATGGATTTATATGTTGTATGGCTGAAAGCATTCAGGATGTTTTCATGATTCCAATAAACGAGGAATAATGATTTAACACTTGGCAATATTGTTTCAACGACATGTGAAATGAAATTTCGGTAATGAGGTTACGCACTGGTATTAAAATGCATTCCATATTATGATTTACGTTTTATCACCTGATGAACGTAGTGCTAACGAAATCACTCGCGACACTTCAATATAATTTACATCGATCCAGGAGTAATGATTTAACATTTGGTTTAACCAGTGAAATGAAACCACGTTAATGAAGTTGCACCGCAAGGGAATGAAACGCGGGATATTAAAATACATTCCGAGGAATTTCACCACTTTATAATCTGCGTTTAAATATTCGTTGATAAATGTACTATCGAGATGAATCAGAAAATTTCTCGTATTAAACGAGGAATAATGATCTAGTCGTAAACGCTACTTGGATATCGTACGAGCGATAATAAAGTTACACCGTGAGGATCAAGTTTGAATCGAATAAACCCTAGCGCGATACGGAGTCACGTTCGAAACGGTGAGATTCAATTAATAAACTGGCGAATTCTCGAAATACAATTACACCGGTCCGCTCTTTCGTTACTTCGTATAAACACCGGTAACAATGCCAGCGACAACGGATGATGGCCCGGCATGCGGTGGTCGCCCGTAGCAAAGGTAATCAAACGCTACCACCATGGGGGATAACTCCGAATTGGAACGATCGCGCACGGAAGTGTCTCCGTCAGTCCATAGAGAAGCCTCTGCGAGTAATTGGAGCTTGGAAGGCATCCGTGTGACCGTGGCTTCGAGATCCCTCGCAGGACTGATCCCGCGAGGGATCAGGTTATATACCGGGAGGGAGAGTGTGTGAGAGAGAGAGAGAGAGCAGCGAATCTGGAATAAAGTGGAAGTCCCGTTATCGGGAAGGACTCGAACAATGAGAAGAATGCGAAGTCGCGACTCGGACCGCTCAGGGCGCTGGGGATCCGTCGGTACGGAACGCGTGGTCTCCCGCTCGGAGAATTCCCTGTGTATTATATTGCTTCTTAATGTTTGCCCGGGGAGTTTAGATTCGGGAGTAGCTGTTTGACGAACCTTGTTGACTCTGCCGAGGCGCTTTACTACTTCAACTTCGAGGATTCCAAGAGTAATGCGCGTTTGAAAGTTTCTTATCCGGGGATTCGAATAGAAATATTTCGCAGACGGAAGCAGCAACACAATTCACAGCAAATTTACGAACTTATCAAACGAACTTACCCCGACAAAAAAATGTGGCAATTAAATTTATTGGTACGCGTGAAAATTCTTCTCGCTTCGCGATGTTTTAATGTAGTGGAAAAAGTAGCAGTAATACGGACGTGAGATCGCATATAATATTTGCAATCATTAGTTCAGTGCTTTTAGCCACTAAATTTGAACCAGAGCGTCGGTGCAATTTAATTTAGCTGTCACCAAAATATCAAACGATTCTCGTTTTTACTTCCGCCACCGAGGGCACCCCCTCAATTAAAGTAAAAAACATTATAGCAATTTTTATACATCGCGAGAACATTCTGCCTAAAACATGTTTCAATCATATCTCAGTAATGCATTAGCTTCGCTACATGATATAAAATACGCGTAAAGATGTTAATACTGAAACTTGTTTTCACTCTTTGATAAAGAAATTTTTACAGCCTTGGACAATCATGAAAGTCTGTTTGAAAGTCGAGCTTTTTCTTGTACTTCATTATCACTGGTACTCGATAGTTGCGAAAACTGGCAATCTTCTAAAGAGGAACGCAGCCCTGCAAATAATTACGTTGAAATTGTTTCCCGGCGGCTGTCCTTTCGAATATATTTTTCATCAACGGCAGAGAAAGACAATTCCATTACAAAGCTTATCATCGATATGTTCTACCAATTTGAAATTTGGTTTCCTCGAGCTCGGAGATTATCTTGATGTTTTTTACCCTTAGTACTTTATTCCCGACGTAAACAGGTAATTAATGGAAAGCACGGTGAATGGGGTGCGTTCATAATGGACCGGTAGCCCAGTAATTCGATCGAATCAACCAAAACCGGGTTAACAGCTAATTAATTTCGCGTTATTAATCGACTCGATGCAATCAACCCCCGCGCGTCGCGCGTAATTTTAATTATGAAATTTATTTTATCGCCGCCCGTGTTCCTTTCTCGTTCACCGTGGTCAGGTCCAATTATAGAATTAGTTAATCGACTCGGCATCGGAAGTGGATTAGCCGTAGTTTCACGGAAAATCGAGTTTTTACTCGTTCACAACCTCATTTCCAATCCAGCTTCGATGCAGCTTACCGAAAATATTGCTAATACCTGAAACGTAACTTTCGGAATCGCGGCTCACGGACTACACGAAACTGTTTACATTCTACTGGTTTCCATTAACTAGTTAAGTTCATAACTAGAGTTTCGAAACATTCGATGTTGCATGAACGCATGTGCCATAACAAATGATTTTTAATCCTTTACGCTCGAAAAACATAGAATTCCATTTAAAAAAACAAAGTCGACCTTAAAATATCCGACACGCCATCACCTTTAAAAAAATTACATATACTACATAATGCACCCCTTCAAACCATGCAACTTCTGTATACAAAACTTTTCTGTGCAATCCATAATTTGGAAGTTACTATAGGTGTGCAAGTTGCGTGGACGATTCTGTATGTACGAGTTCATGGGTGAGTCGTTACCATTACGAACAAGGGAGTCCAGAAGATGATTGCAGAAAGAAGCGGTCTACCGTTGAGGACCTCCGATCTCATAATTTCCAGGCTCGAACAGCCTGACTGTATAAGGCCGGGGAATAATTTCGAGTCCAGCAACTTTTCCCCATTTCCCGTGTCTCCCTTTCTGTTCGACGGATAAATTCAATTTCTCGACACGTTCCCCATTTTGTTTCCCCCGCGTCGAACAGCCCGGGGTGCGCGGCGCAACATTCTTTCGCGTCCCGTTTATTAGCATAATTCGATGGAAATCGAATTCCCGGATTATCCCCGGAAATGCAATCGGCCGCGTTCTATCCTCAGGCGACCATTAACCCTTCCGCGGAGTTGTTTTCGAACTGATAGCCTAATTCCATCCGCGTAGGACAATGGCGACGTGTGTTAAGTTCAAACGCGGTGCTGGGCTTCGAACGTTCCTGTGTATATACGTGCGCAAGCGTGGCGTAGAACGCGGCTGCAAGGAGCAACGAATAACGTTGTTAAACTGCGCCCGAGTGCTTCTGGAAATTGAAGTTCGTTAGTGCAACGAATTTGATTTATACACCGGGCATATCTTATTCACCGGTGAAATGAAAATTTCGCGACATTTGTTACCCCGAGATTATTTATTCGCTGCGGCTTGAAACGGCTCGATAAAAGAATTACATGTTCCATTTGTCACGAGAGCAACCGTGCTCGGGGCCCGACGTGTGCACGAGGTTATTTGGGTTATCAGGAATTCACTGGTTAACTGCTGCTAGACGTGGACAATCCAGAGTGGTCTACCCCTTTTGCCATATCCAAGTTAACCAGGATAGGGTTGAAGCGCAGATGACGCGGAAGAGTTCCTTTGGAATTCCCAGATTAGCTGCTACATGTGGACGATCCGGGGTCGTCTACCCCTTTTGCCACATCCGAGATAACCAGAAAGGATTTGGGGTGTTGATTTGTCGGGTAGCGTGGTGTTCTTCGTTGACACGTCTCGAGCGGTAAAGACGTTTCGGTTCGTGAGAAACTTCCGTTATTTAAGCTATTGAGAGAGATTAGGATCTTGAAATGAATTTTAAGTTAGCAAGAACAATTGTTACACAAGACAATTTATTATTCGGCTAACTCAGTTACACTGGTCAACTCTCCCCTTACAAAGAGTAGTCCTGCTGCCTTGAACGCAGAGAAGCCGCTGGGAAAAGTTATATTGAACTAATTAGACTCACTCTTTATTCTAACGCGGAGAGACCGGGCCTCCGGCGAGTCAGAGTTCCAAATTACTACTAAGCTGAAGGGCTATGGTTGTACAGCTTCGGACAATTATTCTGAACCCACTACAGCTTATGTGTGAGTCCCCTATTGAGACAATATTCAGAAGTAGTAAGAAATCTATTGGTTTATGTTTCACTGCTCCGGCATATGATGATGCTGCCAATGCTTAAGCCTGGAGCATTGAAACATAAACGAATATATTTCTTGCTACGTGTGAATATTGTCTCGCTAGGGAAGTCACACATAAGCAGTAGTGAGTTCAGAATAATTGTCCGAAGCTGTACGTCTTTTTATATAAAAAAATGAGCTCATTCCTCAGAGTGAGGAATGACCCATATATAAGGAGCTAACCAGTATTCTTGACTCATCACCTTGTGTCTTTCGTCTCCATGCGGGATGTTTATGTCGCCGGTTTCGAATGTTCCGGAATGCATACGGGAAGCGTGTGTAACACATGTAACCGATAACTTGATTATGAATCGCGAGCGAAGTAACTGTAAGCCGTGTAAAGATTTTGTAGTACGCGCGTGTGCACAATACGGTAATTTGTACCGGTGCCGCGTTAATATTCGATAAGTGCATTAGGGAACCGGGGCATTAGTGTGGTTCTAACGGCGTCATAAACGCGATGGAAAATACATGCGAGCTAATAGCGAAATTATACCGAGCTCCCTGACAGTGACGTAGCGGCTGACACAACTTTCGAATACCGTTCTTCTTTCTTGTTCCTCTTAGCCGTTCATCCTTTCGATTAATCATTCGCAGACCCTCGACTCATTTTTATCCATTATCTAAACTTTAATTATGAATAAAAGCGACGTCGTGGACGGATAACGCGAATTGTCGATGCCGGCCACGCGCCACAGTTCCTCCTTTTTCTCTAATATTTTAATACGACGTTTCTGTTTGAGCCGCAATTAAAAAAATTTGCTCGTGAAAACGGCGGATGGACGTGCGCTTGAAATAATCCGGCAGCGACACCTCGCATTTAGGGAGCGCATATTCCGCTCCAGAGGTATGTTTGAATTCGGTAAATCACACGAATCATACGCGGCAGCTGCGTACGTCGAGCGCTCATGGCTTCGTTGTTTCGTTGTACCTTGGCCGTACGAATTTTCATTATTATTTTCATCACCGTACACGAATTTATTATAACTTTCAGTGTAATTTTTATTCTTAAACAGAAATTTTTTTTTATCTTGGATATCATGTTTCCCGCGAACGTAAAAATTGCAGAACGCATTTTTTAATGACCTTTACCCAACGTCAAGGAATATTTCCGTATGATTTATTATTCCGAAAAAAATTTTTTCTGTGCTCGCTGCCGGGCCTTTTATTCAAACAATAAAGCATTCTCCCTAGGGTATGATTTTGCTTGATGAAAACAGACACCGGGAGAAAATGTGCGCGCCACGTATTTGTTGATGTAAACCGGATTTGACCGTTGTAATAGTTGTTGCGTTAAAGTAGCTACTTTGGGAACTACAGTTTTAATTAATCAGCTGATGGGTTGAAATGCCGGGGAAAGAGATTCGGATGATGTTCCGTGGCCCGTATCCCTGTTGATGTTATTAGAGAGCTCCATTATTTTGATGGTTTCTCTCTACTTCCCGGAGAAGTAACCCTTCGTTCTGGTTATTAAGTTAATTTGGTCGGATGGCGGACGGAACCTCGTAGTATTTCACTGTTCCATCGTAACTTGTTACGCGCGAGACGAGGGCTGAGTTAAGTCAGGGTCACCGGCCTTAAAAAACGGTAAGGAAAATACGGGAAATACCTATCGAAGTATTTCTAAACCCGACCGTCACTATTTTATTTTATCTCGCGATAAAAAGTGTTTTAGAAATACCGTAACCACACGCGACATATTAGATATTGCAATGTAATCTCCGGAACATGTTATTAATATAATTCTAACTCGAGTGTACAACTAGTTTGAACTAGAACGTGCAACAGTGTTTAAATCGAGATTGCGCCCAATATGATTTCATTTTCATTAAATGTACCATTGATTCTGGGGTCATACCGCAGAGAATTTCGAGCGGTATTACACGCTAATTCGAGGCGCATTCAGGGCTGAACGTTAACTGCGATTGAAACGTTGACGCGTGCAAGTTGGATTTATACGACTTGGGAGGGTCGATATATTCTAATAAAGTAGAGAACCGAAGAATAGAGAAAGTAATCTAACCAGTTTCCAGCGGGTAACTTAATTTCCAACGACTCGAGCGCAGTCATCCATCACCGGGAGCCACGTGATGCGACGCGCGAGGAAGAGATGAGACGCGTCCCATGGCGATTAAAATGGAACATGTTATTAATATAATTCTAACTCGAGTGTAGAATTAGTTTGAACTAGAACGTGCAACAGTGTTTAAATCGAGATTGCGCCCAATATGATTTCATTTTCATTAAATGTACCATTGATTCTGGGGTCATACCGCAGAGAATTTCGAGCGGTATTACACGCTAATTCGAGGCGCATTCAGGGCTGAACGTTAACTGCGATTGAAACGTTGACGCGTGCAAGTTGGATTTATACGACTTGGGAGGGTCGATATATTCTAATAAAGTAGAGAACCGAAGAATAGAGAAAGTAATCTAACCAGTTTCCAGCGGGTAACTTAATTTCCAACGACTCGAGCGCAGTCATCCATCACCGGGAGCCACGTGATGCGACGCGCGAGGAAGAGATGAGACGCGTCCCATGGCGATTAAAAAATTCAAAGCAATTACGGCGAGGGTGCGCTCGAAGAAGGGGCGAGGGGAGTAGGAGGACACCACGAAAGAATATCCGCTGTATCCATCGGCCCGTTTAAAATTACTGACCAGTTGACATTCCGCCGGTGACACACGAAGGGGTTTAGGGGACGAGCGAGCGCACCGATTGTAAAGCTACTGCGCGAAATGACAGTGTGGGTGGATAGTAATCACGACAATGAAGGAATAACTATGCTCGCTGCCCGTTAGTCCGTATAACGAGATTGCTGATGACGATGATCGATCCTCACCCCCCTATACCGATCCGGCTGTCTATTAATTAGCGAAATAAGGCCTGGACTCCGTGCCAATAGAGGGAATCGTGCGAATCTTCCATTTTGCATGTAATTAATGCAAATTATTAACATCGTTTTCATTGAATTTATTTCTTATTGTTATTCGCTTCTTTTCTTTCATTCATTGTTTCCATTTATTAACCCTTTGCACTTGGCAGGAAATATAAATTTTGCTGTGATAACTTTTTTAATAACCTAATATCGTCTTATTAAAATTTTGTCAAATGTCCAGAAAAATAAGCAGCAACTGTCTTTTAACACTATTTCTACCGCGATTTTGTGTATACCTATTTCGAACTAAATGCACATTTTTAAATCCAGGATGAGCTGGAGCAAAATGGAATCGCTGAATTAATTTAACAACTATTGTAATAAAAGTAAAAAAATTAGTCGTGGAGAAATGATTAAACTTAATGAATAATGTTCCGTTAAAATTCGAAAGGTGTCTTTTGACACCTCATAGTGTTAAAGTAAATATCAAATAAAGAATTTCAAACAGGCAGAAGTTACTGATAGCAAAATTGTAGTATAATTCGCGGTGCAAGGTTAAAATCATGATACGAGCATTGTTAATAAATTCGAAATGTCGAGCACGCGCTTGAACAAGACCGCGGGACTTGTTCCTGCTCTAATCGGGAAAACGTTAATCGGCATTTACCGGTGTACCGACGACTACTTATCTCGGCAAGCCGGATTGGTTTCAGCAAGCAGCGCTTATAAACCGATTTCATTGAAAAAGAGCAGGCGGCGATGCTTAAAACCGCGTTCGGGTTTTAAACGCGACGCGGTGTATCTGGCACGGAACAAAACCGACCGCGAATCAATATTGAACCGAAACTGCGTGGTATCGATGGTTTTATCGAATGAAAATTCGCCGGGGGTGGTGGCCGACGGACGAGCCAGAAGTCACGGGAGACGGAAAGGTACGGATTTTTAACAAATTGGAACGGTATCGCGCGGTTCAGGGCAAACAGCGTGGAATTTTGAAAAAAATCGAAGGCAAACCCGGTCCGCGTGCGTGTACGCGTATACATATATCTGATGTGGCGCGAATAAATCGCGTACATGCCGATGTCGCTTGACGCGATCATATCTGGAGTAGGTTTGTGTTTATCTTGTACGCCGTGATTGATGATACGGACCGCGGAACGGTTGTTGCGAGCCGTTCCGTTGATATAAAATAAAACGAAAGCAGGAATGAAGTTTTTTTTTTAAATATTTTCCGTGGTTCGTGAATCAAATAAAAGTTCACTTTATACGGCTATAATCTTTAACCAATCAATTGCAAACATCAATTTTTTTGTCGCAACCATCCATGGGTCAATGAAAAGTAATTAGAAATGTTTTTTTTTATTTACCTGGCCTCGTGTAAAATACAGGAGCGAACTGGGTTTCGTTTCTAGTTACCTTGCATGATTGATGATCAGGCCACGATTGTTCCGAGCCATCGAATATTATATAAAACTAAATCGAAAACCGGGAATGGTATTTTAAATGCTTCGTATAGTTTATAGGTTGAATAAAATTTTGATATATGCGGTTAAAGATTTTGGTAACGCTGTTGTCCGCTCGGTTTCAACCGGCGAATTTTTATGAAAGGAAGGTTAATGAAAAAGGTCGGAGCGAAAAGGAGTATTCATTTTTTGAACGGAAAGAGTCTCGTGTTATTTGGAAGTTACGTTAGTCGAGATTTACTACGTACGTTCTTCAATAGAACGCAGTAACGAAGAGTGTAGGAGGGAGGTTCGTCGAGAAATCTCATTACTTTTAACGCGAGCGCGATGTTTCGAGGGACGAAAGGGGACACCGACGTAACCGAAAAATTGTAACGTCTAAAAAGCGAGGGGCTCGCAATGCTGGAAAATTGTGTCCCTGCCTCCTCGCGTTCCCTGCAATTATCCTTCGTTTGACAAGTGGGAACTACACTTGTTTTATTATTGCAACCCAGATTGCTAACCCGTCCGTTTATTCGACTTGACTCTGCGAGTAAACTCTCTCGCGAACAGGATTTATTTACTCGAGCGAGAGGTTCAAATAATTCCTTTTCCATCCCACGATTATAATGACAAATAAATAACAAGTAACGATTGCTTTGAATCGCATTTGAATCATGTGATTCTATTGCAGGTTAAGATACTATCGGAATTAGATTTTATTTCCATTAGGAAGATTGAAATCGAGTAACAAGCGAAAGAGAATCCTCGATTCCGAAGCATCTCAACAACAATAACGCTAATAAGACGATCGAGCCGGCTGGCGAACACTCAATTGATTTTTCATTATACCGAGAAAAAGATATCGCTTGGTTCGTGTTCGTGATAAAAGAATCCCACGACTTAACGCTCGCTACTTTTTTCCTTTAAACGAGAAGAAACCGGTTGACATATAAATTGATCGGTTTAATTTGTAATTACGAGAATCCAGCCGGGAAGAGTGAACGGTTTTGGATTCATTGTTTCTAAGTCACCGTTCCGGACGTTCCCGTCACCGGAACCTATCGACCATTCGAGAATTTGTAATCTGTCTGTTCATTCGATGAGCTCTCCCGTAACTCACAAAGGATTCCCGATTCCCGGCGCAGCGGCAATATATCGACGATTGATTAATTTTGCCTCATTACGCATCGGATAAATTTCGCGATACCGTCGGACAAAGACGCGATGCCTTGATCGGCTGCATTGTTTCATCTCGCCTGTTCAACGAACCGCTTCATGCGTTTATGGAAGCGAGCGTAAGCTTCCCGGTTCAAATCGACGCGGTGAATATTCTTGATACAAGTCATTCAGCCTTTTTGAACGAGTGAATTTTGATCCAAATCTAATAATTAATAATATGTTACAAATGATATCTGAAAAGAAGTAAAGAAGTCTAAAAATAAGAGGAATTTAATTCATAAGGTACTATGGTTTCTTACGAAATTCTCTTTTGGCTCGAGGATCTCAGATATCACCAGGGATATTAAATAACGTAATTTGTTTCTATTTCTTTCTCATGTTTCTGCATTAATATTCAGCAGATCTACGTTTTCCCTCGTTTCATTCGAAACAATAATTACTATTATGAATCGGGTTATAAAATATTTAATTATTCAGACAGTTACTTATGAAAAATTGTATTAGGAAAATCAGTTTCACGAAATACGATAACAACGACGATACGATAACAACGTTCATGCAGCTTGTCATAGATACATTCAACCATTCGAAACCTCAGGAATGACAAGATTTTAATTTATTTAGGAAAATTAAGTAAAAACATTCTTATTAAAGTCGTGCAATAAACTTCATGCCATATCGTTGCGTGAATTGTTAAATGAAATGGAAATGTTCTCTCGGCTTGTTTTCGGCCGTTTGTTGTCGCAAGAATTGAGCAGTACCCCGTTCCGAGAGATTAGCAAAACGTCAAGGTACCTGGCGAAGAGGCAACGAGAATAGTTATCCGTTATCTCACGTATCACGGTGATTTTACGAGGACCCTCGCATGTGCCCGTGTTACCCTCCCTTATCTGCCGGTCAATTCGCCAGGGTACACGATGTTCGCTGAGTTTCACGTGTCTCGTAATTTTTAATCATGTCTCCTTTCCAGTCTTTTGTCAGACGGTCTCGTATCGATGCCGAACAACGTTACCTTCCCCTGTGTCGGTTCGCCAAATACGCAATTAAAACCCACGGGGTTCCGGGTAAAAGCGACCGCGACAATGTCAACTATGTCACGCGACACCGTCGCTCGCCCTTTCGAATCCGAGCCGTCGCTGTCACCCTCGTGTTCGCGTTTTCTCTAAACCCGCCCATCGTTTTTTCATCGTTCGTTCGTTCTCTTCGCACATTTTGAAAATACATCTCATGCTAAATGGGTTACATTATATGCTCGGGGCATTATATGGGTTGCATCATATGCTCGGCCAAGATCGCGTTCTCGTATGTTAATTAATTTGCCATCGACAGACGAACTGTATGCTTTTTCAACAAAATTGAATCACCATATTAATGAACAACATTTTCATATAACATCGTATCCTCGTAACCCGTCATTCCTATTGTTCCCCGTATTCAGCGAATGTTTATTTCATACCTTATTGTGCTCGAGGAAAGAATATTTAATGGAACATCGCGAATTGAATAATCCGAAGGAAACAATGTTCCGTTCGGTGAAATTCTCGTAACATCATTATTAACATATATAGCGACGTTAATAAGCTGAAAGCACGGCCGCGCGATATATGAATCGATGCGCGCGACTTCACGTGAAGTTTAAACACGGTAGGAGTGCTGGTGAAACAATGGGGGGAGGCAGAAAATGCAATTTCAGACATTACGACCTAATACCTCGGGAAGGGGTGGTTCGTTAAAAAAATTGAAACGGGGGTGGAACGCGAGCAGCGGTGAAGAAGTTAAAAGAAGAAAAAAAAAATGTGAGAACACGCGGGCCGGGATCCTTGGATGCGAACATCTGCGCCCCCGTCGCTGCCGACTAATGCTAGGACGCGGAGCCGCGTTGCTCTCGTAATTATGAGCGATTGTAAGTACACGTCGTTCGGGGACTGACACAATGCGGCCGCTGCCGCGTTTTTCCCGCTGATTCTCCTCCTTTTTGCCCCATGGTTCGCCTCTCCTTTTTTTCCCGTCTCGACGCCGTCCCCGGGGTGGTTTTGTCGCGCGCTCGTCGTTCGGCTGGTCGTTTCGAACATCCGTTTCGCGTTCCTCCCATTCGAACGAATTTTCGCGGTATCGGGTACGCGCTCCTTTTTACCGAGGCATACGCCGCGCGCCCGCAATTGGCATCGGTTATTTTTCCACCGAGCCGCGCGTGGAATAAGCGGCGAGATCTCTGCATGGAATTTGTTGTTTCCGCGTGCCCTACAGCCCCGCTCTCTTAGGGATCGTTAGGTTTTTTTTTGTTGTTCTTTCTCTACATCCGCGATAACGAAACCACTCGAATACTGCCGCGGGATTAATATTTTTAAGTGGTTCCATGAGAGATCTTACGTATCTATAGGTATTGGCGGCAGATGAATTTGTGGTATATCGTCTGCCTGACAATTCAGATCGGTATCTTCCTTTTCGTATAAATCGTTGATGTGTTCGATCGCGTGGGACGTGCAGCCAGTCGAAATATTCCCGATACATGAAATTTTTCTCGGTGGAAACAGCAGACTCATTATCACAAATATTATGCAGTCTGACTACTATAAACCTCATTTATTGGACATTGCCTGTTTGACAGGTGTAAACAATTTGATGTTTTCCTAATTTAACTCATTCGCGTCGCAAGCTCATATACGCGCGTAATTTTCCTGCCCATTATCACCGAAGAATAAATTTTCATTTGAAAAAGTTCCAAAAATATTGATGAAACGATAAGCCAGATAGATTAAGCGAGTATAATATGTTTTGAACATTGTTAACTTGTTAAACTCGAGGAATTTTTGCACAGTTATTTGGTGAATTATTTCATGAAACAAGTAATGATTGTGAATTACCTCTTGGGTGCAACGAATTGAAATTTCGATTCAATGAGTCAATTCTTCGAATGATCCAAACAACTTGAATCTAATTTATTTAATATGTACAGAGACCTATTTTATCTGTACTAGTAGAATTCCATTGTTCGTTTGATTATCCCCTTATTTTCGAGCCGGTGAACGCGAATCGTCCCGATGAAATTCTTTCATTAATTAGCGAGGACGTATTTCAGGAAGCCGAGCGCGAAAGCGGGAACAAGCTGACGGTCAAGATTAGCCAACCGAGGCGAAACTTGACGCGATATTCAAATAATCGTCGCCGCTGTTATCTCTGTTACTCGCAGCCGTGTTGTTCTTATCGGTTCAGCGAGCTCCCGCGAAACTTCTTCGCGAGTGTTTTCACTTCTGCTCCCGCTTCCGCTCTGTACCCCTTGCCTCCGCGACCTCCGTGCCGGGGGTAGCCTTAAATACGTCCGAGGAGCTTTTACATCCGAGAAGTTTTCGCGAGGCTCCGCAGCTGCTACGCCGCGCGTGTTCTACCCGTATTCGATTGTAGAAACGACCGTTGTCACGTGATACCGTAAAGAAGTTCGCCGGGGACGAAATAAGCTCGGGAAATTATTGGATCACGGAGTCGGAGAGTTTCGCTGCATTTTTCGTCGCCAACTTTTCGCCGGCGTTACTTATTAAACTTCTGACGAATAAAACACAAGGGGCTAAAGAGACGTTGCCCGCTAGGTTAATGAACGATTATCTTCAGTACCGCCGACAATTTCTTCGACGAGAAGCAACTAAATGGTATATTAACAAGCAGACGTTTAGCCACGAGCCTAAGAGCGTTAATGGGTAGCTGACGTTCGCACAAAAGCACTGCTCGTAATTTCCCGTCTAGATACGCGCGTCTACCCTCGAAACGTTCAATTATCATCTCATCGGATATAATTGTAAACAGCGAATCAGCCGCGTTTTACGTCCAGTTTTCCGATGCACGACGGAACGTACAATGAATGCCAAAACCGTGGAATTGGCTTGGGGGTGGAAACAAAGCCGCGGTATTTACCTGCGACGTGTGCTTGAAAACTGTAACTGAAATTCTATCTGGCTCGTGTCTTTTATTCCGTCGATTGTCGAGGCCACGAGGACCCCAGGGGTACCTGAGCCACTTGAACGTGCCTTTTTCGAAAACGCCAGTTCCGGTCGGCCCCGACTTACATCAAAGCGCTCGGCACAATAAACATCGGTATAAAGGCACGGCACTCGATTCGCATTCACTCGACCCGGCGCAAACTGTGTTTCGTGCCCGTTTCACTGGATTAAAGTGCACCCGTCGACGTTAATTTTTTCATCCCTCTCTCTCGTACCTTTTTTTTTTAACCGTGCCTCTGCCTTTCTTCAACGGACGGTACACGCGATCGTATCTAATTATACCGTGCGACCGCTCCAAAGGATGCTTGTAATTAGCGCTACTTGGAACATAAAGTGGGCGCGTACGAGCAGCGCTGATTTATTTACCGCTCTTAATTTGCATTCGGTGACTGTCCGGCGGCTTTTAATTTATGACCGATGCGGCAAGAAAATCCGGCCGCTATCGGTGCCAAGCGAGAATTAACATCGAATTATTTAACGCTAATCATCTCACTTCTTCTTCGCGAGTACTTTTATTTGTATTAATGCGCTTCACGTGAGTTTTAATCTATATTACTAGATTATATAGCAAGCAATTAAATTGGTTTGTCGACAGATAGATATCTGATATCTTAGTTTGATATCAGATTAAGTGACAGTCACAATTTTAAACATGTAACATAACCATTTGCGTCTTATTCTTATTGAAGAATTTATGAAGGGTCATTTTGACCATGGGTGGTTTAGTGTTAAAATATTTATATGTTTTATGGGGACGAACGTGAATTTCTACTTTGCCTAAATAATTCGAGAACTTATCTGATATTAAATACTTCTGTAATTTTTTTTCATTTAACAAAAAACATATTGTTCAGTATTTATTTTAAGAATTGAGGAAACCTGACCATTTCTTAT
Organism: Ceratina australensis; assembly: GCA_004307685.1. NCBI lineage: Eukaryota > Metazoa > Arthropoda > Insecta > Hymenoptera > Apidae > Ceratina > Ceratina australensis. Next base: position 62,790 of record SHCU01000212.1, on the reverse strand, counting down.
TTGAAACATGAAACTGCACACGAGTGTATAGTCTTTTTATCAGAGTCTTGAGAAACCGAGTATTTCAGTAGTAGAACCTTAAATTCGGTCCAGCGAACAGACTTCATTCCGACGTTCATTCATATATTTATACCACCTTTCCACAGTAATTAAGGACCGTTCTTTAAATCTGCCATTTCTTTTATTTACATTAGTACTTCACAGACCGATGCGTGCAATCGCGAAGGGAAACACGGAACATGCAAATGTATAGAGGTAAAGAAAAACACCGATCGGATCGAGAGAAAAAA
>SHCU01000212.1:39741-52356 GCA_004307685.1 Ceratina australensis | reverse complement strand
AGCTGACTCTATCGTTTCTCCTTATTTAATTTCATTAGGAGTCTCGAAATCGAACCGAACGGTAGACACGTGTAAAAACGTAATTAATTCTACCCGTAAAGCCCTCGAGTCTAGCTTTCAGAAGAACAATTTTTCACTGGCTGACGCGAATAAATCATACTTATCCGCGCGTCGATTCGATTCGACTCTGAATCATGTGATATCGATATAAAGAGGAAAAAAACGGGCAATGTGCGACAGAGGAATAAATACTCGCACACACGCTAACACGTGACGTGGAATCGACGTAAATCTTGTTCTACCATTTCCGTGCTCTCCGTATTACGTAGCCGGCGCACGGGGCAAGGTAAACAGTCATTTAGGAACGCAACAACGGACGGGAAGCGGTTCAACAGCGGCAACAGCCCTCAAAAGGCAACACCCAGTCGTCGTCGCCCGCCCGAACAACAATTGCAGATTTGCGCGAATAGCACGCAAACCATAATTACATATTTCCTTGCGACTGACTCGCAGCAAAACCTCTTCGAATGTCTACCTGAAACAGGGTTGCATCCGGCGCTGACGCCGACTGTGTCTGAGACGCTCCGAGGAACGCTCTCTAACCCGGTCGCTGATCAAAGACAGCTATGAGGGCTCCATGGTTAATGGGGGTTAGGGTCGATTCCAGCAACGCGACTCCACCTCTCACGGATCTTCTCGATTCAACGCGAATATTATCGAAGCCCCGGGGGATTTCTCTAGACGAGGGAACGAGAGAATCGACGCGGGGATGTTTGGAAATTATGTATGATTTTCGAATCGATGGTGTAACGAGTTCTGCCTCGAATAACTGATACACCTTGACATCGAAATAATTTTATATTAATATTAGGTCATTAAGTATGAAACGTCCGATTTGAGACTGGAAGTTTGGTTTATTATATCTCGGGCTAGAAATAATATAATTAACCCTTTGACTTACAATGTCGTCTGGGAGGTGTTATTCACTTTAAGTCAAATTCGTAAAAATTCCATTTTACTTGTAAATTAAAGGGTTAACGGTAAGGTTTATCTGAGAATGAGTTACTGAAATGAGGTTTTTACCCTTTAACTTACGAATAAAACGGAATTTGTACGAATTTGACTTAAAGTGAATGACATCTTCCAGACGTCATTGTAAGTCAAAGGGTTAATCAAAATATCCACCGAAGCTATCAATACTGTGTTGCCATTTTAACGATAGCTTAAACGATGGATTTAAAACATGAAAAATTGGAAAGAAACATGATGGATTGGAAACATGATAAAATCTGATAATTGCTATTTAATAAAATCTTTTATCATTTAGTCATCGTGCGATGCCGTTGACACTTTGAACGCCACTGTCTGTTGCACGTGTCTTTTATACACTCGCTGTAAAATCTGCGGTCTGTGAATAATAGCTGATACGAAATCAAGTATGATAACGAGTCAAGAATTAATACAGTGTAGTGACAGCATCGACATAATTGTATAAATGAACGCATGTAAATTTTGAATCTGAAATTAATTCCATAGTGCAATCGATTTATTTAATTACCGACAGTATTCGCGTTACCACTGGTCAGGCTTTTAAATTAATGGGCTAGTGGTTTTCATTTGGGAAATTATTCAACGAGCTAACAATTACTACTAGGCATCTTCGCGATACTAAATTCAGAAAATTTCAACGATTGGGGGTCCACTGGATACACATCGATATTTGCGTTATAATTGTATTCGGTGCATGCCAATGAAGTACCATTAAATCAATTTCACCTTTTTTTCCGTGCACAACTCGCATTCGTTTTTTCAATTAAACTGTTATATTACGGATTATCGCGCAGGACAAAATATTTGTGGTAAACAGTTTGACAAAATGTATTTCAGTTGAACACTCATTTCATTAAATATTGCAATATCCATCCAATTTTGGTTCCATTCAATTCTGTTTTATACATTACAAACAGTTCTTATGTTTGCGCGTAATAAATATTTTTGTGAATATATAATGTTCATTTTCATATTGAAATTGAAAGTGATAATTAAAATACATATTAACATTTTTTAATAACAGAGATAATAACTAATGTTCAACAAATTTTTCTTAAGGCTATAGTCACAAGTAATATTAGATATGAAGTATATTTGATACGTGATTTATTTCGGATTTTATAGGCCCAATAAATAGAGCCAGAGTTTAACTTGGCATCAATGTCCAAAAGCAGTTACAACTATATCTGATAAAATAATTCGTATTTAGATTCGGAATATCGGAAATTCTTCTCCGTGTTCCAACAGAGTTAAATAAACATTATTATTCGAAGACGAATGGTACGCGTACACTCGTGCGTCTGTTTGCTTTATCGCAGAGACCGTCTCTTCAGTTATCCTCGGTTACGTCGAGCGGCACGCGTTGCGCAATTTCCGCGCGCGCACCGCGTAGTGGACGCGTACATAATTTCGGTATCGGCTTGTGCGCAGCTATTATGCAGGTCTCATTGTTAATTGTCGCGGGGTCGCTCGTCCGTCGGTGGAAGTTAGTGGCCCATATTTTGTGCTGGCCACGCACGAAGGAAAGAGGGCAACTGCGCCGGGATGGACACGCATTGTGCGCGCGTATCGAATCGAATCGGACATCGTGACAACCGTGTAACATTATGTATGTACGTTACGCTACGCCGTTCATAAATCATTGCGTATTCACCGTTCCGATGGATTTTTAATATAATCCCAGGAATCCGGAGAATCTATATCGAACCCATAAATCCTTCTAATCCTATTTCGATATCATTTACTCGTCCACGGTATTTTAATACAATTGCATCAAATTCTGCTTCTTGTTCTGCTCCGCGATTAATCTGATTTATTAAATTTTTTATTATGTAAGATATGAAAAAATTATAACATGTATTTTAATTATCACTTGCAATTTTAATGTAAAATTAGAGGAAATAATTGCAGGCTTTATTGGTTAAAACAGTGAAATATAATGGGACCGTGGCTCGAAGGGGATGAAAAATGTATCGACCTTTAATTGCGGTATATCGGGAAATCGATCGTTAAGAAAGTGGAACATATTAGATGGTATAATCTAATTCAGGTCAGCAGGCAGTTCGACTTGGCGTCGAATACCAGTAACAATGGCTAATCTAGTTACTAATTCGGTAATTGTGGATAATCGACTTACCAAGTTGGAAGTATAATAGATAATCGACTTATCCGCGGCCAACGAGTCGGATCGGACCGGAACCGGAACCAGGATAAAACGAGTCGGCCGCTCTTCGATTCAAGGAGTAATTAAGTTCGATGGAAGAAATTATGCCCTAATTGAATATATTTCGAGAGTTTACCCTTAACAGACCAGACAGGCTGTTATACTTTGTTTAGCTTTCGATCACACACGCGGGATACTTCGCGTGTATTTTCGACGTAATTTCGCGAGCGACAAATGAACCGTAATATAAATTAATTTTACAGAGTAAATAGCCGGATAAAATTTACATTACTTTATTATTACGTAACAGCATGTTGGAATACTGCCCGTAATTTAATCATTACTGCAATAACAAAATTGAATATTGCCAGCGACGAGAGGAACGGGAGTTGATAAAATCGCCTGTTTTACCGAAACCTAACAAGCTTTCAAACTCCCTATTAACGAGGTTCACTAGGGATTCCTAAAACATTCCATTTCATAATTTAATCTCCGGAATAATTAAATCAGATTTTATTATGTCCCTCAGACAGTAATTATTCCCATCTGGGTAAAGCCTACATGGAAACGATTTGGAAAGATAATAACAGAGATGGGGTTCATCTTACACAATTAACCGAGCAATTTATTTCGACTCGTCAAAGTCACGCATTATTAATTACAAGGTATTAATTAAAATGATCAGATATCCGACGAAATCCGGCGCGTCCAAATAATTATCATAAAAGTTTCATTCATCTCTGTTCCGGCTCTCCCCGCCGAGTCAAGTGCAACGCCTTTGATCTCCCCGGGTCAGGCATTTGCGCTGGGAACGTTCGGGAAATAGCATTTCGAGATTACCTAGCCAGCTACCTCGGTAAATGAAATTGCCAAGACTGTTTCGTCTTAACGGGCGTGTCTTAATCGGCTAGCCTTCGATGAGCTCGCTGCTTTAACGGCAGCCTTGGACAATAAACATTCTTCTTTGTTTTCTACTCTCACACGTTGGTTACAAGAGACCTAATAAAACTCGGATTTTGCCCAATGAACACTTCATCGATATATTTAAAAATTCTCCTGCATAGTGATCAACCTTACAAAGCTAAGAGCTCATTGAAACGTAATCCTGCGTCTGCCGAATTAATAGACCGCGGCGAAATAGAATTTTCCAGGAGCCAGGATTATTATAGCTGCAATCCAAACAGAGTCGTGATAGAGACGATGGTACCGCCGCCGAGATAACCAAAAGGCGGCAGCCATTCGTCTTATTGCCGTTACGAGTAACGGGGATCCCGCCCCAGGGCTCCTCTTTATTCCTACATGTTTACGTATGAAAATGATGCGCCCCGGGTATACCCGCGCCGCGGTTTCGAGCGATGTACCTCCGGAATATTCGCGTTTCCGGTCGAGAATTTCCGCGTCTCTGTTTCCACACGGTTATCTCGGTCCCCGGCACGGGCGTTACGCCGACGTCGCCGCGCCGCGACGGTATTCCGGCCGCGCGTACGTTCGTTACCGCGGTATTATTACGTCCGGAAATCATTCGAAGCGTGCGAGCCTTTGCGGAGTAACCGTCAGGCAAGCCAAATTGCTTCACGCTAATCAGATTTCGCGGGAACTCGCGTAATTAACACCCGCCGTCGCCTACCGTCCGCCCGTCGCCTCTATCTGTCGTGTCAAAGGCGTTACTTATTTTTCCAGCGTAAGACGACTCCTCGGCACCGATAAGGGCTCGAACAATAACGAACGGGATGTTGCGATTGAAGTTTAAAGGGGTAAGTTCGGAGTTCTGTTAAACGAGTTCAAGATAACCGTAACCGTGTAGCCGTGGACTTTGTTAATTGAACGCAACGCGAGCTTAACGTAATTGAATCGATACGGAATCTTGCGCGGGGATAATTAGTCGCTGATAAATCATTACCTCTGCTTACTGGATAATAATTAATGGGGAGCAATTATACGTCCGCCGTGTTATCGTTCTTGTTTCTTTAAATCAGCTCGCCCGAACGATGGACATTTTATCAGGTGAAAAATGCTCGTTAATTTTTTCACGTGAAACTTGTATGGTTTCACGTAAGGGAAGCTGTGGTCCATGGAAGCAGAAAACATGATAAATCACGCGGTTATTACGAAGCTCGTTGGTTGCATCAAAATTAATGAATCGCGTTCGTCACGATAGTCTGGAAACTCCGTCGATAATCCCGCAACAATCTAACCTTTATCTCCGGAGGTTTCGTGATTCCGTATACCGAGCCACGGTTTCACCAACCAGCGCTAATATCCTGACCGGAAGCGTTTACACGGAAGCTGGGGTTGAATCTGGTTGCGGGAGAGCCGGGGCTCGTACCGGGGGCACGTATCGCCTCGCGGAAACGCCCCGGAAAAAGGCCGGATTATTTGGCGAAACTTCTTTCGCCGGATTACAGTTTGACGACGCGAAGATTACCAGAGCTGGGCTACGTGTACCCGGGCCTGATTGCTTCTGGCTGCCTTTTTCCCACGGAAGGCAACGGCGAGACGATGTACCGTAGCCGTGAGATTTATCGGGCTAAAAGTATTAGCAGGATATCAATGAAGACGCGTTATATTTCCAACGTTCCACGGTTATTGTTCACCGGTCATACCCGGCGATGGACGTTTAGCTATTAAATTGCGCCGCTCCTTCTATCGGATTCAACTTGTTTCAACAGCTGACTCTCGATCATCCCGCGCTGTTACACGCGCTACGTGTGCGTAGATGCATCAGGATCGGTCTTTCGTGACGCCCGATGTATTATACAGTTACGCTTTGCTCGCACGCCGCGCGGATGCTCCATCAAGTAACCTGCGAGGAATTAAATTTACCTGGCACGAGCTCGGTCTTCTACTCTCGCCGGGAACGCTCTCCGAGTAATCGTTTCGTAAATTCCAATACCGTACGAGTAAATAATATCGTTTCAAGGTGAAATATTCATAAAACGATTTTCGACGTAATTCGCTCGAGGCTTGAGGGACATTCAAATGAACCCGGGCAAACAATGTCCACGCTAACTCTCTCTCTCTCTCTCTTTCTCTCTCTCTCTCTCTCTCGATTAATGCGCGCCGCGTTTAAACGACGCGTCTCGGTGGTCTTTATTCCACGGTCCTCCGGATGTTAACGTAACATTAACGTCGTAAAGAAAACGCGGGGCCGCGCCGAGCGCTGCGGTGGATTTCCTTGGTTTTCCAAAGTGGTTCCGTGTAATTAAGGCCGGACCGGCGGACATTCAAATTCGCGTTGCAATTTTTCACCGCCCGTAAACCGTGACGCTTTATATAATAGTCCCTGCTCGTGCCCTCTCCTGTTTCTTATGCTCCTCCCGCATTCATTTCATCCGTATTTCGCGTATAATAAGATCCGAAGTGTTCCGCGGCGATGAAAGAAACATGAAACGAGATATATATATAAATAATTCACGATATTTTTTACGAATATACAAATTGTTGTTGCTCACGTTTAAACGTTAACATAATTAAAAATTAATGTAATTCGAACGAGACTACGCTCCCGTGAGTAATCATCGCGATCCTCGAATTTCTCGGATTATTTTTCTTAATTTTAGGATAGATATGAAATGATAAAAAAAATACTTCAGAAAGTGCAAATACAAGTTGATACGTTTACCTCGATGTTCAAATATCGAAACGAGAGTTACTCTTTAAGCTACAACTACGTGCAAAAGAGTACGGAATTATATTCCATATGCGTAGCGGATTAAGTAATTTACTGAACAACGGGTAAGCGCACTGCAACTAAATATATAATGAAGTAATTTTGCAAATACTGCGATATCCGAGTATTTAGCGTGTGAACAGGAACTGATGCATTTACCTTATTTGACGTCCAAATATTGGACAGTGGAGAATGCTCATTTCTGCTCATTATTAGACATATACAAGACAATAAAGCATATATGGATTTATTTCGATACGTATGCAATCAATCGAATTAAGAATAGCATTGTCATTAAATATACAACGAAATAATTTTGGAAATGTTTCAATGCCAGTTTTTAGTATAATAATAGATGTTCAGTAGATTAATTGTGTTTGCGATATGAATGTAGAAATGATCGTAAGCGACTCAGTGAGTACGCTAAGCGGACTAACTAGCTAAGCCTAGGACGTAATGGAAACTTTCGCGATTATCGTACGAGCGAGACATATTAGGGGGGTTGGTAACTGATTTATAAAGCACGTTATCGCCGGGTGAGCGCGTTAAGCGCTAAACGTCTTCTTTGTCGATACCACGCGATTCCGATTCGCGTCCTGGATCAGCTCAACGAATTGAGGGGATTATCCAAACCGAGAATAAGCGTAGACAATTCAAACTAGTTTTAATCAAAATGAGAGTTAAAAACAGGAAGAGTTAAAAACTCATCATCTTTGTCAAAGAAGTGTATTTGACATTCTATAATTCGTAATATCTAGAGAGATATCAAGAGACAGATCTTCATTTTTCAGAAGGGAAACTAATTCTTTGATAAGCACAGAAAATTCAAACTGGTTTTAATCAAAATAAAAGTTAAAAACAGGATCACTCAACATCTTTGTTAAAGAAGTCTATTTGAAATTCTATAATTTGTAATATCTAGCCAAGAAGCACATCTTCATTTTTCAGAATTTTAAGCGAATCGAGGAAAGTAATTCCTTGATAAGCATAGAAAATTCAAACTGGTTTTAATTAAAATAAAAGTCGAAAGCAGGACCACGATTTTTGTCGAACAGGTTTATTTGAAATTCTATAATTCGTGATATCTATACAAGAAGCAGATCTTCATTTTGTAGAATTTTGATTTTTTTAGAATCCAGGAAACTAATCGACGCTTGATAAGCATAGAAAATTCAAACTAGTTTTTTTCGACGTAACGATGAAAACGAGGACAATAGCCTTTTTTCGGAGGGGCTTTATTTCGAATACTGCAATTTGATTAGTATTAACTAGCCTTTCCTCTCTCAGAGATTTTACCTCGAATAAAAGTGCGTCTACATTTTTCAAGTATATTTTTCGCGAACTTTTCATAAGAAGCACCGGAGCGAGTTGCCTTGTCACAATTAATGCAGAACGCAATTACCTTTTGATCCACTTCAAGGATTACACCGCGCGGTTCTCCCGCAGAAAGGGAGGGAAAATTGCAGAAAAAAAAAACCGTAGGAGTAGCGCGACGGTGTTTGAAACCGAAAAGCCGGTACAAGTTTAAAAATCTCGTAGCGAGGCATCAGCGTCACGGTGCACCGTCGAGAATCCCCCGGCTCCTTCCGTTGAATTAAAACAAACGTGACGCGAAACACCGGACAAGAATATCCGAGGTTGGATAATTCACAAGGGCCCCGCGCCCCTTTTTATACCCATTCTGCCACGAAAATGCGCCTTTATTTGTCTCCGAGGCGCGTGGCAGAGACGGGTATTTTTACAAGTATCGCCCGCGTGGTCTGCCCGAGGAGGAAGACGTGGAAACCGTGTACGTACATAAAACAGCAGACCAGAGAACGCGATGGGTGGGTACGTCATTTGTTTTCAAGTTTCATGGCATCGGGCGCGGTTACGTCGCCCGGCTTCCGTCGTCGTTTTCGTTTTAAGGGTTTTCTTACTTTTCGTCTCGTAAATCATTCTTCGCGCGTCGGCAAAAACGAAACGGCATCAACTTTTTCGCCACTTTAGTTCCGAGGCATTCGGTGTAATTTCGTCCGTGCATCACTCGCGGCTCGCCGGCCTCGGAATCAACGTCCAAGACAATCGATGTACCCTGTGATCAACGATTAATTACAAGGGGATGAATGAAAAATTGTGATTCGCGTGAACGCCGGCCGAAACGAATATTTTATCCTGATTTCACGCGATGAAAGGGCTAGATACGAACGGTGGAGTTGCACGATTGATTGGGAGCGGCAATTATCGGGTTCGCCGGATTGATTGGCTTTAAAGGGGCAGATGAATACTTAATCAAATTAATTAATACCCTTGGTATTTTTTAATAGCCGCTCGAATGTTTCGCGTGTATCGCGAGAATTAAAAGAGTTACCGGCGAGAGCTCGTTCTGAATGATTACCATCATTAGAGGCACCGTGCCACAGAGATTATCCGCTAATCATTTTCAAAAGTTTCCAAGTTTCGGAAATTTGTTCCTACTTAGAGAAGAACCGATGCTCGTTCCAGTTTTTAATGCAAAATAATAACAACCAACGAGTTTTACTACGTAATTGTTTTTTTTTGCACAGAACTCGGTTATCAATCTGCACGTTCCATTTTTAGTTGTTACGGACGTTATGGTAAATAACAAGTGCAGAAAATCCAACTGTGGCAAAGAGCAATGGGCAAAGGTGAAATATATAATTATGAAGGAAGTTTTCCGTGCACTCCTCGTTTAATTGGCGGATGATAACCGACGATAATGCGTCAAAGAGTGTTGTGCCCACGGATTCATCGCGGTGCTCGGCTCGGTGTTTACTGGCTGCTCGCGGAAAAATCGAATCTTCAAAGAGCCTGGGAAAAGGAGGAAGAGACGGATAGATGAAACGAAAACGTATGGAAAAATTAGAAAAGATAGCACGCGAGGAGGTAGACAAAGCATCGTAAAACGAAAGAGTCTGGGCGACAGAGAAGATCCGACGGTAAAAAGCTCCCAAGTCTGGCCACGAAATGTCTCCAGTAAAAAGCAGTGGAATAATAAAATGATAAAATAAAAAAGTTGAAAAGAAGTGAAAACGGAAATACGCAAGATAACCGAGACGAGTAACAATGGCCAGAAGAATTTTATGCGGCTATTCGTTTCGTTTACATGCACCGAAGATGACGCTACGACTCCTCAACCCTTTCCACGGGGACACGTTCGGGTATAACGCGCGGCGTACAACAACCAGAGTTTAGTCTCTGTACAAAAACACGTATACTCCATTAATTTCAGCCGCACTCCAGTTACATGCCACTCTTTAGTTTCAACCCCCCGCCGGCCTGTTCCTGCAACAAAACCTGACACTGGATGAATGCTATCATCTCGTGCGTGGCTCTATCCAAGGGCTCGAAGGTTCCTTCGAGTTTCGACTTTCATAATGTATCGCGTTTCGTTTGGAATTATGCGGGAATTAAAAGACTCCGCGCTTAGGCGAGTGGCTTCGACGTTGTTAAGAAACTTCAACGAGGGTTGAAGTAGCAGCCTCGTGTTTCGGAATCACGGGGCGGACACCTCGCGCGTCACGGAAGTGCACGGTGCTCTCGATACTCATCCGCCAGTTCGGGACACGAGGATTCGTCGTAACGCTCGGTTTACGTGAACGGTAACACGGCCAATAAGGCGGGTCGAGTGGCGTTTACGTACGGGGAAACGGGTTTTCCCGCTCGCATGGACCGTAATCCGAAGGAACGCGGACCAATTCGAGTTTTCCTGCTAGAGTTAATAGCCGAGCCGAGTCGTCTTCCGTCGAAAATTCCCTCGTTACAACCGCCGAAGCATCCCCGATAAAAGGTCGCCCGATATCAGAGACCCTCGCGTAATCCCTGGCCTGTCGCTCGTCTTTTTATTCCACGTCCGACGCGATTAACATGCACAGCCGCTTTCATTCGTCCCTCTATCGACGAGAGCTCCGATAGGCAGAAGTCGAGTTTAATCCTGCTAAGAGACGAAGGAGCCACTGCGAGTTTTACTCTCCCGTGAATAGGGTTTAAAAATCGAGAATGTGAAATCAATAATATTGGTAATAATATCCATAATATTGGGCAGAATATTAAGTGGATTCTTCCTAAGATACAATAGGTGCTTTAAAATTCAATTTCCTTGGTAAAAATTTAGAGTATCTCGTTTTGAGGAAGTTATACGTATGAAGTTTTATTAAAATTGATTAAAGCATAAAAATTCACACATAAATATTCTTATTATCATATTTAATTTATTCATTTCGGCCCAGAAATGAACTCGGTTTACAATAACTCTTTGTATTAAATAACATGATTAAATTCTATCCTTTTTTCTTTAACACCTTCCACGTTTTTTACATTTAACAAAGTTTGCCAGATACTTCACAAAAAATCCTTTTCAATTAAATTTAATTCTAATGTTAAAGTAAACGTTCCGTCGCATTCCGTGTATCTACTTATTAATACCCTCTGCAAATATGATTAGTAGGTCTGCAAAGTCGAAGCTTTAATCCCGATAATTTGATATTCAGTTGAAAATAAAATTAATACTCGAGTGATAACAAATCCGTGTTTACCGAATGAGGAAGTGAAAACCCGATACTCCAGCCCGGCGTATCTACTTATTCGTGAATTCATTAAACATCGCCCGATATTTTCTCCCCTCGGAAAGATATTATTTTCGAAGATAATGCCATAGGACGGCCGGTGTGGTTTTACGGTGTAATATTACGCGGTTCAGTTATGTCGGTTAGCGGCGACGTGATAGATGGGAAATATAATAGAGGAAGTCTACAATTTTGCTGCGTGATGGAGGCTATTAAGAATTCTCCGGTTGTGTAGGTTTTATTGCAAGATGGTGGGTGATACGAGAGGCCAAGATAGGATTCGGGAACGAGCGAGTTGTACGAGTGAACTCCCATTCCCGCGGATGAAGACGAAAACAAAAGTTAATCTTTTCATTGTAACGTCCGGTAATTGCGACGTGAGCGCGTTCCCTTTCTCTCTCTCGTGATGGAATGAAATTAGCAAACAGAATTTTAGAGCCAGGGGGAAACAAATCAAGCCCGAACCCGACGCGAACCTTTCTGGGTCACACATTTCATGTAATACAGTAGGAATCTGGATAAGCCGGAAAATCTCAAAGAGAATCTCCGAACTGTTTTCGAAATTAGCAACAGAATACCGTGAGCGAACGAAAAAAGTCGATTCTGGTTAAAGCGCGATTGGATTAAAATGCGGAGAACATATCCGAGATGTAGAATTAGGAAATGAAGTTTAAGGAAGCAAGGGAAACGGGTCGAGCAGAATCTCGACGTGAATCCACGAGAAGCGTGTAGTCGTTTTTCCCCTGAATCTGTAAAAACTATGGAATTCGAGGTAGAGAGAAAGAGAAAGAGGGTCCGCAATTTTTACTCCCCGTGACGCCTCTGTATCCGCGACGCGCAAAAGCCTTTTCGCCTTTATACCGAGGCGTCAGACAAGAATTTTGAGCATCGCGGAATCATTCGAGTCGAAATTTCTTTGAGCGACAGAGGAACTTCTTTCTGGCTAGCTGAGAAATTCGTAAGAAGTCCAGGATTACACGAGGCAGCCGAGGCGTTCGCATGATTTATTTCTATTAAATTCCCCGGAACGTTCTCTCATTGAGCTGGCTCTCTTTTTAAATAAAACATTCCTGCACTTATCCCCAAGAATGCATCGCGGAAATGTTTCCCAAAAGGACGAAGTTCTTTTAATTAAAGCCAGATATACGCCCTTTCACCCCATTTTT
>SHCU01000211.1:181538-201809 GCA_004307685.1 Ceratina australensis | reverse complement strand
GAACGTGCGCATCGGGTATTGATCGTGCTTATCGGTACTAAAAACCGTCTGGTAAGAAAGTGGCGAGTGTACTTAGAGAGAGGTACGGGAATCGGGACGGCGAACTCCTCGCGAGAAAAGGAAAACGAGATCGCCAAGAGTCTCAATACTTTTATTCCTATTTAAGAAGCCGCGGGACTCGGAGAGAAATATCGCTCCGAGACCCACTTAAGAGTCACTGATTTAAAGAACACTCGAGGCACATCCGGGATGATACCCAGGCACTGGCGTCGCGCGGCAACACGAGAAAACGTTCCTTTCCGCAGTTCTCTGCGATCGGGTCGCGGCCGAACCGGAGAAGGAAATAAAAAAAACTATTGTGTTCATCTCTATTGTCTCCCGACGCGTCCCTCGCTTTGTTCCTCCCGCGGCTCGTTTTTATTTACTCAACGAATCGTTAAGGCTCCATAAGCCGTTGCATAAAAATTGTTACCGTTAACAAAACACAAAATTATGGACATCTCGCGAGTCTGTTAAAAGGTTATCAAATATTGGAAAATAATTTCTAATAATTTTCAGCTATTACAGATAAAATAATCCCGATCTAATTTATTAGTTACGACTTAAAAATCGATTACTTCCCGTGGGGGTGCGGTACGCTGTACGTCTGATAATGAACCGTGGAGGGGAGTTAAAAGTGGCGGTCGTGTTCGTTTCTTTTCCGCTCGGTCCGCGTGGAAAAAGCAGCGTGTAGGAATAAAAGCCTCGAATGGAAGCGCGCATTTCACATTTTTACGACTCTCGGCACGAAAGTTTCTTTATTTGCAACGGGGCTCGTACCTACTTCTCGAGGTGATGCTTCAAAAGCTTCGCTGCAGTGAAAGGACCGCTTTCGAAATGCATGCATGCACCTATACACGCGCCCAGCCAGCCTGTGTTCGAGGTATCTAGCAAAATGTATAACAGCTAGAATACTCGATCGTTTCGAGATTCCGATTGGCATACGTAGAAGTGTCGACGCCCACGGGCTGAAGCAACGTGGAATTTAAAAAAGATGAAAACGATGACCGAGAATCACGATCTTATAGAAGCGGCAGGTGACACACCTCGGGGCAGCCCACGCGGGGATAATTCATTTAACCAACGCGTCGGTTAAATCGTTTCGCTGTTCATCCATATGGATCTCGTTTCGCCTCGACCCATGGACTGAAAAAAATGTTAACTCATTCCGTGCGTCGGATCACCACCGTGGAACGGGACCAGACACGTAAGATCGCTAGGGTTACGAGGGAAAGTCCCTGGCATGCATCACCTATGCTCGCTTCGCGCATTCTGGCTCTCAAAGTGAAAGACGCGATCGTTAAAAACGCTAGTCAGTCAGGCAAACGGCGCGTGAATTGTTGCTCGTACCATGTTGCACGTCGAAATGCCGTCAGGTTCGAGCAACATCGTTTCATTCGGCGAATCCTATTCCTTGAGATAGGATCTAGCCGCACGTTCAACGAACTTGGAATAGAAATCGAGATTTTCTTTATTATCAGTAAGTTATCAGTAAATTTAATAGTATTAATAATAATATATATAATCATGTATAATATTAGGTCATTAACTATGAAATGTCCGATTACCTAAAGCCTCAAGTTTGATACCAGATATCTCCGATATTTCATTGCGATCGTCCTTTATTTTTTTATTTCTTGCCCGAGATATAATAAACCAAACTTTTAGTCTCAAATCGGACGTTTCACACTTAATGACCTAATATATGTAATATATAATAATGATATATATAGTATTAATAATAATATAAATAACAGTATTATCAGTAAATCAGGCGGATTAGAGCCGCGGGTGTTAGATCGGACGGGGCTTTGACACCGGTAGCAACAGACGCGTTCCATCACAGGGATGCACGACCGATGCAAACAACGGCGAAGAGAAATGCACTCCGAGGTTCAAGTTTATTCGAACCGGGGAGGGAAGAGTTCCTCTGGTTTTTATTCTTGAAAAACTTTCGCCCGCGGAAGTTATCGCATTAATTCCGGGGCCGGAGTCGAAGAAACATCCGAGGCTCTCGAACGGCTGCACGCCGCGGTTAACAAGAAAAATTCGTAATAAGAAAACGAATTTTAGGACCATCGTCGGATAGCGAAGTTTTAATGTACAGCCGCGCGCATATTTCATTTAATGCCCGCCTCTCCCGGTCCGGTACGTTTGATTGATTTAAGCCCGAGTTTCCATCCCCCCCGCGAAACTTCGCGAATCTTCTACCCGCAACGATTTAAACTTTCTTCCTCCTCCGCGGGAAACTTTCCACCCCCGATCGCTTTCAAATCTATAATCCTGCCAATTTAGGTATGCTTCTAAACGGTCGCCGTTTAATTGGATCCCACCGTATTAAACTGTTTATTATACGCCGCGGCGGGTAAAACCCCTCGTTAAGAGGACTCTAATTCGACTTTATGAGAGATGCAGAATTTATAGAAGTAAGACAAATAATAATGGAAAGAAGGAAGAAAAGGGAAAAAGAAAGAAGATTAAGAGAGGATAGAAAAATCACAGTACAATAAAGAATTCATGTTAACAAACACAGAAGAAGCATTGTATTTAGGAAGAAATGTGAGACTGAAGGATAGAAAGATCATAGCAAGATTCAGATGTGGAAATGAAGTCAGAAGTAAAGAGTACTGGAAAGAAGAAGAAGAAAATAAATGCAGAATATGTGAGAAGGAGGCAGAAGACATGGAACACATAATAAAATGATGCGAAAATACGAGAAGTGGAAAAGAAATAAAAGAAATATTAGACCAAGAAGTCAAAGAAATAGAGATTTAAAAAAAAATTAGTAGGATAAGGAATGAAAAAGAAACAGAGAAAGAAAAGGAAAAGAAATAAGTTAGTGGGAGATTATTTCGTTTTATGTTATTTTGCCTTAATTATTTTATTCTATTTTGTTAAAAAGTTAAACAGATGAAAGTTTATTTAGATTTTGGTATAATATAATTTGGAATGATGTAACTGGAAGCCCCCCAAAAGGAACGGAGTAAAAATAAATGCATAAATAAATATTCGCAACACCTACATTCTCGTGGTTAAAATTTTTCAGGTAAACCAAAGTTTGACGTTTCGGAAACGGTATACGTGACGGTGATTCCGAATTTACGATCCGCGTTTATCATCGCCACGATTTTACGACAGGAACGCTACCGGGTAAGCAGGTCCGCGAGAAAGCGATCAGAGAGTCGAATTGTTCAAATAAACCGATACGTATGTATGTACGTGGTTACATAGTACATCGAGCGGCGAGTTACATTTTGCAGAGCCAACCGGGTGGTTCCACTCGGCGAAACTTGAGCAACGTTGACTTTTACCGCTCGGTTACGAGGTTCGGGGAACGGTCACAACCTCGCCGCGAAGATTATGTAACGCTTCCTGACCGAGGCGAGGCGAGGGCAATCGAGCGTGCTCGGATCTACGATTGAACCGCGTTTTCATTTCGATACGAGTCGTCGGGAATAATAATAATAAAAAAAGCTATCTTGGTACAGATTGGGTTGTAAAAAAGATTGATGCCATTCCCATGGACGCGAAGTGGCTGCGCTGATCCAAGAGATCGGCGAGATACTCGAGGTGTATGTACTAAACTAAATTTACTGTTAGAATCCTAACGAAGCAGTGTTATAGTAAATCAACGAAGATGTTCCCAGCGACTCGCTTTCCATTGAATCTACGGTTTCACCGAAACGGTAGCGACAGCACGAATTCCGGGATGCTTTTGTCGGGGATCGCGCGGTCGACGTCGCGGGATAAATACACGAATGCGGCAAGTCCGGGCTCTAGTAAAAGGAGGTGTGGTTATACGGCGAGAGCCCAGCCGGTCGACCTCGTTTAGGACCGGTAAAGGCATAAACGCGAACGCTGGTGATCGCACGCTGACGCACGAACCAACTCGACCGGTTCTCGGCTTTAGAAAACGCGCGTTGCATTTATTAGGTCGTTTCCATTGGTTTTCTCGGTCCTTTCAACGAACGTTTGATGGAATCGCGGAACGAACGCCACGAGTTTCACCGCGAACGTACAGCTTGGGGACAATGCTTCCTGCCCGGTTATCGATATCCCCTGAGGGGACGAACAGAAATGTTGCTGGATTTTTTTACAAGTAACACGATAGCAGCTTCAACCTGCACCTGGATAAATGATTACGAATGCAATTTTATTTTGAGATCGAGCGAGGCACCGGACGGAGGAAATAAAATTGCGAGGAATAGCAGGGCGTGTAAAAGTTGCAGGAAGCCTTGAAACGATCTATACCCGCGCGTATAGAAAGGTTGCTCGCGGGAAAGAACGAACGGTGGAAACGCGAACACGCTTTCATTCATGCCACCTTGGCCGGAACGCGGGTTGACCTTCGATGCGTGATTGACTGACATTTCGAGCAATCTCTGGGATTCATTTGCATAGCAGGAAATTCTGCTTCGATTCCTCGGCGCACTGCTATTGTTTCCGTACCGCTTTTCCCTCGGCCAGGTTAATGGACTTTTGAGTATTTCAGATAATTCCAGTTTTCGTCTCGCGTGTAGAAATTAATTAAGCTACCTCGATCCGTGCCGTTAAACCCTGACGAATTAATAGTTAATTATTTCGACGTTTCTTCCAGCTCATCCGCGGTATCCTTTCCACGATTGCCGGTTAGAAAACAAAGCACGCTTATTCTACGTGACTGAGATTAACTGTAAACGGTCTAACAACGGTATCCGACGACGCGTGGATAACAGTCGAGGATCAAAGGGTACCGCGGTAACAATTACCAGGTGGAAACAATTATTTCCCGTTTTAAAGAAACGGCCGAAAGCGAGCGGGGTCGCGTTTTATTATTTAATTTATCCCCGGCGCGCGCGTAACCATAAAACGCAGCGCACTCGATAAACGTCGCCGATACATTCCGCCGGGCGACGTCGAACTGTTTTCGAAAAGGAAATGGATAAAATTATCGTGAACGCGCGGCTGCACGAAACAGCGAAATAATCGTGATAAACGTGCCCGATTTTTCATACGATTTTTGCAGTCTATAATGTTAAATTTCGATGCCGGCTGCCTGCTTGCTTTGCAGATCTCGATAAATATCGTTTACGAGGCGAGAAGTAAGTAATTTATGTCTCGCGCGAAAAACGCAACGCGCATTCCGCCGGCGAATGGAACATAAACATTTACACGCGATCGGTGCTGGGAAACTTCGTTCCGCGGCGATCGAGCAAATTGCGCGTCTATGGGGTAAACATTTTTAATAATCGAATGACAATAAAAAGGGTATTACTGGCTCGCAGGTGTCCGACGGTTATGTCCAACGGGTAATAAAGGCCCGCGCGGTAAATGCTTTTTAAATAAAACCGTCGGCGACCCTGTCGGCATACTAAAGGCTTCGGGGCCTTGAGCCGACGCGAAAGAACCGCGGCAGCCTTACAAGCTCCGATGCAGCTGCATGTGCAGTTTCGATATGCTTACAATCAACAAAGCGTAACTGGCAACATCGTCGCGGAGTCGATCGTAAATCCTCTATTCAACGAGCAGAATTAACGTCAGATGAGCCCTTAGATAGAAAAAATTAAAAAAAAATTAATTTAAAATAAAATGTAGATATAATGCTTTGAGAATTTCTATGTATATATGTTCTATATATATTTTATTTCTATTATACAGGGTGAATCGCCACATTTTACCATCTAGATTTACGTCATTATTATTACGTATGGCAAAAAATATCTCAGATGAAGTTGAATGGTTTTGAGAGCGGAATATTCTGATGGTACATTTTTTTGTAGGTAGATATGTAAAGGGCAGTCATATGGAATCATATATTTTTTATGGCGTGAGCTGATACTCCTTATTCATTCCGAAAAAGTGTTGATCTATTCGTGTAAAAAAATCATTAGTTTAAGAGATACTTTAATTCTAATTTGTTAAGAAATCTCAACTTCCTACTATGTTATTACATTCAATTCATAATATTGACAAGAAAGTTGAGATTTATTGTGATATACTGGCTTATTGTATACTGGCTTATTTTTAGATTTATTTTTTTTATTCTTAGATTTATATTGGTCAATATTATGAATTCATCGCATGTACTCTTTCGCTGTCCTCTATATGATGATTTTAGACCATCTAATTACTTAGAAAGTGAGAAGTTAATGCTGTTAAATACTATTATATACACATATACATATTATATTTTATATATTATATATTTATTTTATTTCTATATATATTTCCTATGTATAATCTTCAATATATATTCGATCATGTTTTCAACTGCTGTCAGAGATCTCACGGCTCACCCAACCTTAAGCCGCTGAAACTGTTGTGCAATTCGTTCCATCCCGGAGCTTGCGTTTGTCCCGAAAAAAGTGGCGAATTAGAAAGCGAGTTTAGTCGTCGGAAAGACAACGACGCGAGATCCGGGGGAGGCGATGTGTTGCTGCACGGTTGACAAGCCGCGCGAGAGAAAACGCGGATTGCGCAATAATTCAAGGCCGCGGGACAAATCGGCTGTGCGCATACACGAGCTAACAAATTGCGAATCACCGCGTTATTGCTTAATTGTTATCGCGAATTAGAGGTGTCGGTGATTCTCGCTGTCAACGGACAACCGGCGCAATTACCGGGCGTCGGGCCGAATGAAAATCAGGATAAACAATTTGCCGTTCGTTCGTGCGAGGGTCGCGGCGTAAAATGCCGCGCGTCCGCTACCGGAAGCGGGGAAACGGCCTGATTCTGCTATCTCCTATTTTCCGTTACACGGTTTTCGCGCGAACGGAATTCTCCGGGAAGTACGCGCGCTGCCGGGGGAACGTCGTCGCGGCCAACGGGATCCGAGAGCGAACGCGTTATTTCGTTGGAACTAACGAAAGTCAAACGGGCCAGTGACTACACCAGAATTCTCGTATGCGCACGGGCGCCCGGCCACCGCTTTTATCCGCTCACGGGATCGTGTATACGCGTTCGTTACGATGCACCAGAGGAGTTTTCCTTGAAGCTAGCCAGCTGCGAGGGAACCATTCGATTCTCCAAATGATTTCCCTCGTTTCGGTGCCGCGCAGGAATCCCGCCGTTTTATTTCTCATGGCAGAACGGGAGCGCATGGTAAATATCGAAGACGTAAAATGTGAGTACACGGGGCTCTTTGTTCCTCCCGGTCGAAACGTTTCACGGGGCTCGATAAGGGAGGCTGCTGCCTTTTTTAATTGGCCACGGTGCAAGATAATTCCCGTGCGTGCGTCGATCCAATTTTCCGTCCGAGCTCGCCGTGTCTATTTCATCCTTTTTACCAAAGGCTCTATATCGGTAATTAATCAATCGACCCGTAGCGAAAGTTTCTCCTGCTCTCTATTTTCATTCGTTCGAAAACGAATTTCAGTAAATGGAAACCCGTTCGATCGGTCATATAATTTTCTCTGCTTCTCGTACTTCAAATAGAAAAATACCAGGGATCTACGAGTAAACGAAAACGTTTAGCGAGCCATTGAAATTTTTACTCGACTACTCGCAAGTGTAATACTAATTTCACGTCAACCTTTGCGGCACTTTACTCCTAAAACACTGGCATATGGCAGCGGAAAAAGTGGATTAAAAAGTAGCCGACGAACTGAACGTTCGCCACGGGGGGGAACGTAAGTGCGGTTGGCTCGACTCCGAGGAGCGGTCGAGTTCTTTTTTCGCGTTGGACAAAGACCGGCCCGGATAAATCTTCGTCGCCCTTTTATTCCCAGGGCGCCACGGCCGCAGCGTAAATTCGTCTGCGAGACCGGAAGATCACCGAACGGACACGAAGCAGCTAATAAGTTTCCCGCTTAGCGACTCGGGACTCGTTTAACCCTTTAACTGCGGAATTTAATTTTAGAAATCTTATTTTCTACTAATTTAACTATATGAAAACTCTAATACTTTGAATGCTCTAAATTAATTCAATAAACTCTAACAGCTACAGAATTCACATGAGCGATGTCATAATAAAATCAACTGTTTTATACGAGTCTCTTTGTATTTATACAGATTATCAATATTAATCGAAAGACATTTAGACTGACGTGTATACACGTCGAACGCAGTTAACTGGTTAAATCAGCCTCGCAAGAATCCTTCGTTTCCTGTCCGGCGATTTTCCAGACGATTTTAATTCACCGGTTTAACGATAATTAGATCGTACGAATGATTCGAAGATACGCTGAATTTTTGTCTTCGCGAGAAAGAATGCCGTCGACGAAGATTTTTTTCACAGCGTCAGGAACGGTCGACGTCGTTCGTAATTAGTGAGTCATCGATTCGAGTAATTCAACGTTTAAGAATGAACGAGCGGTTAAAAAGCATCTGCCAGTTTTATTCCACGCTGTATAGTCGCTCCCTTGTGCGATGGAACAAGCTCAGCTCGTTCGCTGCTCTACGTACGAGGTGCGAGGTTTACGTTCCTAGTAATACGAATACGAAGTATGTGTCTGACGCCTTGACTCGAAATTAACGCCTACGAATTAACACTTGTCGCGGGTTTTAAACGCGTTTCCACGAATGACCCACTTGCGAATTGAAAAGGCCCTTTCGACGTTCTACAGAGCCGGGTATTGTCGCGAAAGGGGTACGCGAGCGGGTCGCAACAATTTGTTTTGTCTCGACGCGCCGCCATTATTATCGTGAGAAGGGAAACACTGTTCTCGCGTTCGAGTCCCACGAAACCCCGCGCTACGTTTCGACGATCCGCAAAATTGATCGCTCAGCTGTCTACTCCAAATACTTTTCCTCTCTTACTCGAATTTCGCATACGCGAGTTGTCCTCGTTCACCTTGAAGAACGCGAATTTTCCATAAACGGCCAACGAATCTCGATTATTTATCCCTTTGCACACCGGACAATTTTTCACAAGATCTTTTAGCAAATATAAATAATGAAGTAATGAAGCATGTTGTGCACAAACGTTAAGCTTAAGATACCTCTTGCTGTATGTGTAAAGATACAAAGTGACCCCAAGCAGCTACGGAGTTATTTATTTATTTTATCATGACGCCATAGAGGCTAAAATGCAAAGAGTTATTTTGCCGGTTACAAGAAACAATTTTAATAAGGTTGTATGTGCTCTTAAAACTGTTAAGAATTACCAGGTATTGATGAAACGCAAATTTAAAATTGTATTTGAGCAAATAATAAATATCTTTCTTCCGAAATCAGACGCTCGAAGTTTGCCTGAAGCGCATTGTGGAAAACGCTGAATAGATACGTTAAAATGAATCAGGTTCTTCTCGGTTAGTCTACGTCACCATCGTGGAATGCTCAGACAAGGCCTGAGTTTCTGACTTTGTGCCCGGGACGGAGAGAAAAGAGAGTGGCTGGCTCGGCGGCGCGACGTCGCCTCTTCGACATCAAAGCTTCGTAAATCATGCACTCCGGTCAAAGTACGGAAGCGCCAAGTTTTACAAACGGGGAGATAGGGTATATCTGCGTTATTCATATGCATCCGATACGATTCTGTAAATCTCCCCTCAATTTCCGTCGTTGCCCCGATAGTACGCGTTTTCAACAGCCGGCAACCTTTTCTCTTTCGCGATCGATAAATCCCGAAATTCTCCCGTAGCCTCGTCGTATACCTGGTTTAGAACAAACGTGACCCACTATAAATGAAAATATTCTCTATTGTATACAGAATCCTTCTGGTCCATCGATCAAGTCGGATCGTACGATATTTTTCAATGGAAATCCATCGGGTGTTCGATAAAGGAATTCGCTGCTCTTCATGCATAATAGATGCACCGGGAGGATGACGGCACGGTACAAGTCCTGTTTGCAAATTCGCGTTCGGCTCTATAGTTGGTACCGTGGCAATGAACCAGACCGTGTTCCATCCAGGCGAGAGTATCGCGCCAAGAATTTGAAATGATTTTGGCTCCGCGGGGTCGTCGACCCGTCCGTCCCTCTCCGGCCGAGGATAGACCTCGTGCTCCGCGAAGAGATCGATTCACGAACCTGTTTACGGGCCACGCCGTGCCCCGGAGAGATTGTATGGGTCCCACAAAATATTTCGATCCCTCCCTTTTCTCATTCGTCATCCACCTAAGAACTTCTATTCGAACTGCACGTATTTGGTTAAAAGAAAAAAATGATTAGAGAATTATGCGCGATGCATAAATAATGACGAAACTTCCTCTCAGTTTTCTACTTTTTCGACCGAGCGTTAACCGCATTGACGACGACGATAAATATCAACGACGACTGTACGCGAGTCTATTACGCGATCACGGTCGAGTAAAGGCGAATTACAGAAAGCCGCAGGAACTTCGGGTGAATAAGGCTCGGCGTTATTAGAGGTTTGAGAATGCAAGAAAGATGATTACGCCATCGGTCGCGGAAGAAATGAATCCGAGCGTTTTGTCGGTTGAATATTCCGAGTAGCCGAGCCTCCTGGAATACGAGGTTCGATCTTGGACGTGATCTTGAAGGGGACGCAGCGGCAGCCGTCGCGGCGCAGACACCGGAGCCAGACGCGAACGCAAACGCGCGTGCACGCGTGATTAATCTGCTGCAATTGACAGGCCCTGCGGCGGTGAACCGAGTGATCGTTCAACGGGAAGATAATCCGGGATTAGGAGCGCGCAGCTCGTTTCCCGGCCGGCGTAAAACTTTTCTTCCCAGGCTGTCGCGTATACGCTCCGAATAAATGAAGCAAAAATTCTCGAACGGTTTTTATAAACCTCGAGACTTTGTAAATATCATTTTTTCGTTGAAGTTCAAATATCGGAATTTTTCATCATTTCATATTTTCTTCTCTGTTCGTTATTTTTATTTTCGAGATCGCTCAGCGAAGCAACGTTTATTTTCTTAATAAATAAAAAGCTGAAAGCTTAATTAGATCATCTACGATCTCGGCTAATGGTACGGCCGATCGTTGAATCGAACGCGGCGAAGACGTACGGTCGTTGTGAAAAATTCGCGAACGGGATTCCAGCGCGCGGATGGAACGCAGGGGATGTAACGGATCATCGAGATTGGAAACGGTACTTTATTCTTGGCCTGGCTCGCTTAACAGCTCCTCGTGCATGTTAATGGCGTCGCACCGGCCGGTTGCTGAATCGCTGAATCCGCTGGTGTCACTACGGTTCTTTGTCCTTGACGAACAGCGTCGCATCCTTTGGGATTAGAGACTGGTCCCGGGTCGTGGGAACCTGTTTGAAGCCACGGAATCCCGACAGAACTCGTTCACTCTGAGGTCGGCTTCTACGGGACCCGTGACGTAACCGGCTTCTACGTCTAGATGCCGACCTTGATTTCTCTTTTTCTTATCGTGGAAGTCGGAGCAACGGTTAAACGCGGCACTCGCTTCCGGATGAACGCGGAGGATGTTCGAGCAATCGAGCAGGTCGAAACAACGCGTGATGCGTCGCTGAGAATGTGGGAGTATGACGATCGAGATAAAGTTTAAAAATTCGGAAAAATAATTGAGATGGATAATATATGTGCGAGCGCAATAAATTCTCCCGGGAGTAATTCTTAACCTTGCCTGTCTAAATTCTGAGGGTAGATTAAACGAAGAAGGAAATATACGATACGACAGGTTATCGCCGGTACCGCTTGAAGAGAAAACGAAACGATCGATCAAGCGAGCAACGAAAAACCGACGGGAAGAATGGGAACTTAATCAACGCTCGCTTGGATCGTTTGTCGTCGACCCATTGCGCAACCAGGAAACGCAAGCCCCTGACACTTTCATTTAACGAACGAATAAATCTGTTCGCCCGGTTAATATTCCGCAGTCTCGCGCAGTGGATCCGGTCGTTTAACAGAAATTTCAATTTCTATCGCCGTCCTATTATCTACTTAAACGGTTCGCGCTATCTTCCGTTTTGTTCTACAACGATTTAATTCGAGCGAACCCTTTCTCGAGGACGTCGAGAGATGACCCGTCAGGATTGCAAGAGCCGTTCGAAGTACACCACCATTCATAAGTCTCACGACACGTTGTAAAGTAAAAATGAAAATTTATGATATTCTGATATAATTTTATTGAAAAATATTGATAATTTATTATCTGATTTTTGTATATAAGTTGTCGCGTCATTAATCACACGATTTGTGATATAATTATTCAGATGAAATAGCCTGTCATCAGATTTTTCGACACTTGGAAGTGTCGTAAGAATTATGAACGGAGGTGTAGATATCGCTGGCTAATGCCGGGGGTCGGTCAATGCGATACGTAGCCGGATAAAAGTGGGACCGGAAGCGGGGGCAATTATTCAGTCGAGCGATCAGCTCGGGTCAATTGTCCCGATTGCGTTCACGTTCACGGTGGCCGCTGTCGACAGGAAAGCATACTCTCGCTCGGATTAACCTTGTCCGATGCCCATAGTCCATTTACAATTAATGCGACCGCTATCGCGCTCGGAAGTAAACACAGTTAATCTAGGAAATGGCACCTTGGTCTCATTGACGCTCCTCAAACAGTTTATCAACGTCAAAGTGGCTTCTGTGTTTCTCTCGCAGCATCCCGGAGTACGAGAGCAAATCGGAAAGAAAAGTTCGCAAGTTCGTTGGACGGAATAAAAATCGCGTAGATCTCGCGAATTTAATTCTACAAATTCCGAGACGTAGATAATTCTAAAAAATGAACACGAACTTCCATTCTGTTGGAAATGTAAATTGTCCTTCGAGTGCGACTTCCTGACGCCTGAGATGCGAAGACCTCTGCGTTAACAAAGTACGAGTTATGATTTTTATTCGTAGGAAATTGCGGGAGATACCGTCCCCTTCGTTACGGAACTTGTGACATTTGAGCTCGGCGGTGGTCGGGTGATATTTTAAACGAACGACGTACCAGCGGAAAAACGAGAGCGCCGTGAAAAATGAGCGGGCCGCGGGGAGGGGCGTTTGTTAACGAGAGCGGAGGCTGTATCTTTTGTGAAACGAGGCATCGCGTGTAAGAAGCTCGTGGAATATTCAGGATTAAAGTCACTTCGGACGCGGCGTACCAGGCTAGGACCGGGAGGATAATTTATTTATTCAACTCGTTCCCTGATCAAACTTTGTTACAACGCGGCATTAACAATAAAGCATAGCCGCGCCGGCCAATTTATAGCCAGGCGTTCTTCATTAAACTTTTTCACGTACCACCGGGTCGTACCATTTTTCAGCCGCGTCACCGAAAAAGAGTCCTCTTAATTATTTTCTTATCTGAACCCCGGCGCCGATGCGTTTCGGCCGTGTACCGAGCGGAATTTACCAACTTCCCTGCTTCTCCGCCCGCACGTATACCGAGTGTCGTTTAAATATAATCGAATCCCCAACTTCAACTAACTACTTTAATTATCCGTCTCATTGTATTAAAGCTAAAGCGCAGTCATTTGTCCCCACGCGGGCGCAAAAGTTCATTCGTTAATTAAACCGGCAAGTTCGGGTTGTACCCTCCGATCTTAAAGCGTGCTCTCCGCCTGGCAACGCCCCGTATATTTGGAGTAACGTCTCCCCCGGGAATAACGAAACGCGACGTAACAGAATCGTACGATTACTATTTCGCCTGTTTCCTTTTGCAGAATGATGATGTAACGGGACTTTCACTGTCGCTGCAGTGAACGCAACGATGTCCACGCAATGCAACCGTTTCGTGCAGAACGCATGGAAGAAGGAACTATGTTCGAACTGCTTCAAGCCGCGAGAGGAGCACATCTCGCCGGACGAGACGTTCAGATTGAACATAGGCAGGGCCCTGAATCACGTCAAGACTGATAATCTCAAGATACAGGTAAGGCCGCTAACTCGGTTTTATGCGAACGCGACGATTATCTCACTGTCACGTGTAACACTCGATTTCAAGGTACACCGACTTCGAATGTTATCGCGAATGTTAAAAGATTTAACGGCCCTCGTAAAATACTAATTTAGTCGCGCGTTAAACGGTACGTTAACCACATAGCGAACGGCATTGCTAATGTGAACAGAAATGTTCGAGGCGGTTTATGCGTCAACGTATTAAATTAAATATATCAATTTCATCGTTTTCTTATCGCTGCTCTCGAAGATGTAATTTCGGAAGAAATAATCGGACTGTCGCTGCCTATCTATGTAGTTCGAGCAGGAGAGTTTCCGCTGGTAAGAACAGAGAATTTATGTGTAACCATGCGAGCCGTAATACGCAGCGATGTCCAACCAGCTTTTTACCCGCTCGATTCGCGTTCTCCCATGCGCTTTTTCCCTGTTTCGTGTTACGTTTTCTTGTTCCACGCGATGGAATTTCCTACGGTTCACACGCGCTGGCAATAAAGGGACAAGCGGGAAGAAGTTTGATCAGGGGAACTCAAACAATCGTACGAGCGAGGAAAAATCTTGGGAATTGCCTCGGATCGTCGATTTCAATTAACCAGTGTTTTCGCTCGATCGATCGGGTCTCGTCTGTTTTTTCTCGTATCCCTGAGAAAACTAACTGAATCGCGTCGCCCATTGTCGGGTGGCTCGAAATTTACACGATGTCATACGTCCGCGTCAGCCGACGTGACAAGGGCGAACGCTTAATCGCGCGACACGCGTCGAGAGGGTAGGCGTTGTCCCGCGAGGGTTTCCGCGTCACACGTGGGCGCGCGCGCGCCCACGCGGTTCAAAACAATCATATGCAGGGCGAAAAATGAGGCGAAACAGGAACGGAAGAGGAGATGAATCTGAATTACTTTCTCCGCGCTGCGCAGACTTTTTGGACATCCGGCGGACCGGAAAATAACGGCGTCCGATCTCGTTTCAGCGGACGGCAAAGGGGATATCGTCTAAGTATGTCGATAACATCCGGCGAAAGGGAAAAAGGATCCGGCCGGAAAAGTGGAGCAAGAAAATCACCGCAGGAAATCGGTCCATGCAAACGAGGACTCCTCGACGCGGAACACCGAATTCGCGGCGTCGTTTCACGACCCGACCATTTACTTGTTACGAGATCTCCGAGCGACGATGATTTTAACCGGTTTCCGATCGGACAGAAAATCCCGAAACAACCGCGGATCGAGCCTTTCTCGGAATTATTCGTCGAACCTTTCATTAACGCCAGCTGACCGTTCGTTCGAAAGTTTCGCGGGAACGGGGAAAAATAATCGTACCTCGCGACCACCCGATCCGACTTGAACGGGTCGAACTTTCATTTCCTGGCAGCCGGTGATAAGGCGCGCTCGAGGGAAACGCCACCACTCAAACAGATATCCCGAATAAAATTTCTTCGGACGATTTATTATCTCGGATTACTAAGAGACAGAACGGTGCGAGCGATTATAACTCGGGTTAAGTCGCGAGATCCTCGTTTAACAATAATATTCAATCCCTCGATCGATGTTTCAAATTCTTCTTCGTGTCTAGTAATTTAACACTATTCCTACCGCGATTTTGTGTACACCTATTTTGACCAAAAGGTGTCTTTTTAAATCCAGGATAAGCTGGAGGAAAATGATACCGCTGAATTAACAGATATATAGATATTAGGTAGATAATAGATATTAACAAATTATTATAAGAAAAGTTAACAAATCAATTGTGGGGAGACGATTAAACTTAGTGAACAATGTTCAGTTAAAATTTGAAAGGTATCTTTTGACACCTCATGGTAGACATAGCGTTAATGATAAAAATGTGAAGGGGTACAGTTACATTTTATTTTTGTTACTTTTGAAAGAAGATTCACCAGAAAATTTGTCGATCGCTTTCAGAGCATCTTGCGTGGGAAGACACTTTCCCAGAGGGATCAGAAGAAGAAGAACGTCGCGTTCACCGAGTGCCTGACGGAGATAATCGGTTACGGCGGCGACGACTTCTTCTCCGATGACGAGGACGAGGACGAACAGGATTTGGCCGAGTCGTTCAACAGCGAGGATGACGCGTTACCAGACAGCGAGGAGGAACGGGCTCTGGGCAACTTGACGCGTGCCAATACTAGCTTCAACACGATCACTGCCAATCTGACGGAGATCATCGCGGACGAAAGGAAATCGTCGACGCCGACGCGATCCTTCGCGTCGTTGATGCTGGGAAAGATACAAAAGGACTCCGAGGGCAAGAAAACTACTCTCCTGGTATCCGTGACGCCCTTCGGCGGTGACGAGTCCTTGCCCACCGCGAAAAGACCGACCGATAAGAAGATCAACGGATTCGTTAATGGGTCCAGATGCAAGGAGAGCAACGATAAACCTGAGGTTAATATATCTTGGTGTATTTCATCTTCATAGCATATGTATTTGTTCTTTGGGCATGAATGAAACTGAACGATTCTGTGTAAAATTCTAGATGACGAAGAACATGAAGAAAATCGATATCGAGACGAAGAAGGATGAGAAGAAGGAGACGAAGTATCTGTCGGGCATGGAGAAAATTGTGGACATGCCCCTGATCACGTCCAACAATTTAATTTCTATCATTCAGCGTAACGAGTCGGGGAACACCGACGACGCGAAGGATAGATCGACGGAGTCCGAGACCGATAAATCGGACAAGAAGGCTGCCAATATAAATGTATCTCGAAGCCCGGAGATCAAGAAGACGGAGAACGTGAAGCCGAAGATGCCCGTGCAGACGCCGCAGAACGGAGTCAAGATCGAGTACGAATTCTCGGGTAAACTCTCGAAGAAGACTTCAGAGACGTCGAGAATGGAGAACAATTCGGATAAGGGTATCGAGTTGGACTTGGCGCCGTTCAAGAGCAAGCCCGAAGAAGCTGACAGAACCGTTCGAGATAAAATCGCCAACGAAAACGTCGGGGTACGCAAAGTGGAGGGCGAAGCCGCTCCCAAGTTTACGTTCGAGGAAAGTAGAGAGATGGCCGGGGAACCGGACGGTAAAGCGGACGAGGAGGAAGCGACGGAGCCGCCGAAACTGCCGAAGAGTCCTCCGCCTATCGAGGCTAGGCCTCCGCTTCAAGGCGAGAGCAGCAAGGTTATCGTCACGGAGCCAAGATCTTCTTTCCTTCACGGAACGGTTCACTTGGAATCGAAAGCGAAACCTGTGGTGCCTCAAAAGCCGATTAACTTCTCGGGCAAAAATAATTTCGATACGAAGCAGAGTTACAATCAAAATTCTTTAATCGAGAACGCTGCTAAGACTGTCTCAGGTAAGGATTTGCGATTTTCTTCTCTTAAAACACGACAGCGTTAGGTTGTCCCATAAGTTTGTTCCTATAAGTTTTTGAAACGAAATAAATACTGTCCGAAAGAGACTTGTGAGATAATCCATTACGTGCATTCGCAAATTCTTTGTTGCTTTACACACCTATGTGATCCAATTGTTTGAAATCAATTAATTTTAATCAATTTTTAAGTTTTTGAAATGGAAATTTCAGGAGACAAAAAAATATATTTTTGATATTTGCTCTAATTCACCTTTCGTCGTGGTCAGAAACCTACGGAGACACCTCGTCACATTTGTGATGAAAGGTGAAATAGAGCAAACATCGAAAATAAATTCTTTTTACCCCCTGAGACTTCCATTCAAAAAATCTAAAAACTGATTAAAATCAATTAACTTTTGTATTGGATTATCTCACAAGTTTCTTTCGGACCGTATATTCATTTCGTTTGAAAAACAGGGAAGAAACTTATGGGACAACCTAATACTTTACGGGTAAGTTAATGCGTGGTATATTCCTCAGGTATCACGGAGCAGATAAGTCCGCCTCCAGCCAAAGACAAGTCAGAGGAAGTTTCTAGTCCGCTTTCGAACGAGAGTAGTTCGAAAGACGCGGAAAATCAGATTTCCCGTGGTCAGAACAACTCCAAGACTGCGTGTCAAGGCGTTGAGTCGAAGTTACCTGGCGCCGAGATCGCGGCTTCGAAACCGTCGCCGGGAATCAAGTCAAAGACGCTTTCGACCGTGGCTAGAAGTCAGACCGCGGATACGAGAGGCAACGAAGCCGACGGGAAACCAGAATTGGAAGAGGAAACGCTGGACACTTGTTCCTCGACGCCGGACTCGATACGATCGCCGAACAAAAGAAGAATGGCACCGAAGCCGCCGACCGCCGATCCCACAGACGAATTGGCCCCGAGCTCGACGCTGTTCGCCAGAAATCCCGGGGCGAACTTCAAATCTGACTCGCCTGTGGTCCGGGAAAAGGAAAAAAGGGAGAGAGCTTCCTCTTGCAGCCCGAAGTTCCGAAAAGCAGTCTCGGATCTGCCCGACCCTACCAGCGGCCAGGCGGCGGACCCAGCGTCGAGGCGAACGATATCTCTGTCGCAAGACAGTTTGACCAGCGGTCCTGAGGTGAGGGAGGAGAAGAAAAGAGGCAGACCGCGTTTCTCCCTGAAACGATTCCTCAGGATGGGCTCGAGGAAAGACGTGGACATAATCAGTGGCCATTCGTCAGGCTCGAGGATCGACGAGATCCCGTCGACGCCGCAACCTAAGCCCCGTTTAGAGATTATTCATCCGTTGGAGCTGGACGGCGCCGTCGAAGTGGTCGGGAACGATCGGATCAGCAGGATAAGCGAAGACCAAACCGATTCTGGCAGAAACGACGCTGCTAGAGGAGCTCGATCACCATTGTCGGCCGGGACGCAAGGTGAGTCTCTCTCTCCTCTTTTTGACGTCCGATCACTCTTACGATAAAACGTTCGACGTGAAATTTCTCGGATGTGCGACGATCTGAATACGAGATATTTGTCGATGTTACAGCGAGGCCTGGGAAGCCACCGCCACCGCCGAGGAACCAGTCGTTGGAAGATTGGTCGCGACTGGATTCGGGAAGCAAACCGGTTAGACCGCCGCCGCCGATTATCGAGAATAAGCAACTGGCCCCGAGAAGCGACAAGTCATCGAAATCACCTTCGTCGTCGTCTTCGTCGTCGTCGTCGTCGTCATCTTCCTCGTCGGCCTGGCAGCCGACAGCCTCGACCACCTCAGACTCGATTTACGCGAATCTGGGTAAGTTCAGGCCCATACAATGTAACTAATGATTATCCACGGCAGAGTTCTCGATGTTGTAACAGCCATACTCACACGAATATACCCTCGCGCCAACTGCTGCTTCCCCCCCTTGTCCCCCTGTCTAGTTTTCACGCGTTTGTTTATCGCGAGTTCCGTACGTGACGTACGATCGGGAACGATCCTGTGACACGCTGGATAATGGTGGTTTTAACACAGTGCTCATTACCCCTTTCGGGTTTTTTCTACTTCTCGTTTCGCCGGGTCGTCGTGCGCTCGTCGTGAAATCGCGGTACGTATACTCTTTGTCTCGAGCGAGGCAAGCCGGGTTTTCGCGAGCATTTAGATGATTGATGAAGACGAACGGTCGGCGCGCACGAGTGGAGCTCTACGGCCGGATCCGCGCGGTTTAAAGCCGTAGCCACAATCTTCTACGATGCGTTAGCTTAAAACTTAATAACCATGCCATACGCGGTTTTTGCAATTATTTTTTTTATACTTTGCGACTAATCTCGAAACGCTCATGTACGCTCCTTGCTCCAACTGTTATATCTTTGAAATGTTGTACGAATAATTCATAGATCCCCTGTGATATGTATCTTATTTACCATGTTATACCATGTACATTTTGTTGGTGTCGGTAGCCGCGACACTTTTCGAATTCTAATCACTTTTATCCAAGATGTATTCATACGACTCGAGGGAGTTTCGCCTATTTCGTTTTCTCTTTACACGAAAGTTTCTCTGTCGAATAAAAATTGCGATCAGAAAAGTCTGAGAATGGCTGAAAAATGAATCGACGAAAATGTACGAATCGATGATACATATACGCCGTTTGTAAATACATGAAACGACAGAATGGAATTGCGTAAAGGATTCTGTAATACCGAATTTTTCTGTGTCTGAAATAAATGTTTGTTGTCTGAAAAAAAAAATACCCAGAGAGCCTTGTTTTCTTGGTCACGTGACACTTGCATCACGATCCGTACTCTTATACACACATATATATATATTTTCTTTTTTATTCTTTCGTTCGTTGCACCCGTCGCGTTCGATCCTCTCGAGTTTCTATGACAGTATCTCTCTATCCGTGCGCCGCTCCTTTTTTCATGACGAACGAACGGAGCTCCCGACGAAACGAAAAAGGGAACTCCCGATCGATGCTATCCATCACTCGATTATCACGGCTCGATCAAGGGACTGCTTCACTAGTTAACCGCATGCACCGATCGTCTACCAGCCGAGACTACTTACCCCTGGCAAGATGAGAGCAGGGTGATCAAAATCTAACGCTAGCTTTCATTGTTATCCAGACATTTTCCAACAGGTTTTCTAACTTCCAACTGAAAATTCCAGGGGTAGTATTCGATTATTTTTAGC
>SHCU01000211.1:141812-168751 GCA_004307685.1 Ceratina australensis | reverse complement strand
TCGAACGGTTAAATTCGAACAATTCCTGGTGTTCAGGAAATGCATGCATTTAACTTAACTACGTACACCGACGTTCTCAGGTATAAATTATGTTTTCAAGCGTGGCCCCGGTAATAACGTTTATCATTCGCGCCGCTTCTAAGGTACAAACATATTTCAGTTCATTTGTACGGGCGACAAGCGCGGGGCCAACGTTGATGCATCGCGCGTGCATCACGCGAAAGAGGAGTACTTACGCGTTGCTTCACCTAGGACATCAGCGATGGTTTAACGCTCGAGTTTAACGAGCTGAATTCACGTGCCCGTGCTTAACAGATTTCCCCGAGAAATATTTAATCGACCGGCGTCTTAATCGCCGAATCCTCCGTACGTTTCTTCGCGTTGTTCGCCGGTTCAACGTTAAATCTTGATTCGAGGATCAATCCGAGCGTATCAAATATTTAACAGCCGACTCGGGTTTCTTTCATCATATCTCGCGGTTGCCTACGGTTAAATAATACAACCATCCGGAGAGACTATTTCTTCGGATGCTTCTCTTACGTAAATTCCCCTATAAATTCTTCAGACGGAAAGCGGACTTGGAAACCGAGTTGCATTTGTTCTTTGAAATTGCGAAAACCGACGAGGGCGGAATATCGGGAAGCGGTTCCATGAGAGTCCAACAGGAGAATCACGTTTATCTGCATTTATTCTTAACCCTTTGCACTCCGCTGTCCCCTCTCATGGGACATCGTAATTGTAGCGTACTACTCAGATGTCCCTTCGCATGGGGAAATACATCAGACATCAGACATTTAATTTTATTATTGATTATTATTATTATTATTGACGGCGAGTTAAGTTATTTCGGCGCAACTTTCTGAGACATGCATGTTTTCTCTTGTGCTACGTTCCGTATCAAAATTTTTCATTTACACCGACCGGATGTTAATTTATTAACATTATTAACATAATTAATTAATATTGTATTTGAACACTTTTCTATTGAATTTCTCCATTGTTAATAATGTAATTCTCTCTAATTTCTCTTAATTACTTGCAATAGTAGCATATCGTGTGAAGGAGGCGTAAAAAGAATGCACTCGTAACACTTGAAATAGCTGAGTAGCTGCTAGCCAACGTCCAGAATCGTTCAGAGTTCAAAGGGTTAAAGAAATAAAGAGAGGCTCGGTAAGTCGAATCGGCAATCGTTTGCTCGGAGCGTTCAAGGCTGTCGGTGTAACCGACGTCGGTGCCGGCGGTCTATCGATTAGCATCGGTTTACAATCACCATTTTCGATCACGCAGTCCGTACGTACCGGTACGAGTTCCGGCCGAAACGCATCGTCTCGTCGATACTGTGTAACTAGTTCTATCCTTCTAATTAGCCGCCACCACAGCGGCGACCGTGCGATGTATGCTAATGCCCTCGCACTTTGTCCTATTTTCTGGCAACCCTCGCGAATTTCCCTTACCCGTGTTTCACCGCGAATGGCCTTTCGACGCGTGTCCCGCCGGCCCGTTAACCGAACTCGATTCGCCAACTGTTTCGTTTAAAATTCGCCAAAACTAATTCAACCGAACAGAATTAAAGTTGTACGAGTCTATAAATAAAATTAATGAATTTTGAATTTACCCTTTTATCGTGTCTCTCAAACTTGATATCTCGGACGACGAGAAAAGGTGCGGAGATATTTTTCATCGGGACGCAATTAAGAATCACCATATAGCTATTAGAACGAGAGGATAGGTTGAAGTCGCGGAGGTTCATAACAAAGTGGTGACCGTAAATCTGGTAGCGAACAAGCGATGCGTAAAGTATGCAAATCCTTAATAGGAAGTGCTTGTGGCAGGCCAGGGATTAAATAACATCCCGACCGGTCGGTGGTAGAAAAACATTCGTCTCCATAAGACCGGACATTTGAATACATGGAACTGAATAATTTCATTTTAATCCCGGAACGTATTATACGTACCGGCTCTCTTTCTCTCGAATTTTCTTTATTATTCGATTTGAATTACGCGAAACTGGAAGATCGGGATGGGTAAATAAATTCTAATCTCTGATAAACGCCCGAATTGCACCGAAAAAGAGAATTTAAAATCTGATTTATCTTATCGTAGCTCAAACTCAAGGGAAAAATTACCGTCATTAAACGGTGAAATTTTTTCAAATGAAGTCAAACGCTAAACGGACTTTAATTAAGGTGGATCGATCCGTAGAATTTATTTATTAATTACATAATTTGCGAAACACAGGTAGAAGTGGGCAGCTCTTCCAATTAAAAAATTTTTAACAGGAGCCAGTACGTTGCTAATTAATTTTTATCGCTGCAGCTTAACATGTTTCACCCGTCAATTTCAATTAATTGAAACCTCCGCGAACTAAATTCTAATTTTTCGGATTCACGAGAAACAAGGATGGTTATCCCATTGATCAACGAGTTTTCGAGCGACCGAGATAAGAGTGATGCATGGATATAACGGGTTCGAGGGTGCGCGATAAAATTTAATTGGTCGGACCTTGATTAGAGTTGGAACGACTAATGGCGAGCCTAACTTGGTGTCGTTTACATCATCGGATCCTCCCTTAATTTGTACCTAGAAAACTTACGGCACTCCCGGCGGAGCTCGATGATCCGAGCAGATTACACCGGCCAGATTTACGATTATCAAACGCCTTATTCGTTATCTGTCCTAGATTCAATCGACTGGGATCCTAATAAAATCCACGAGCTCCGAGCCGTGCGATACCTGCGCGTAGTATCGTTTAACCCCTTGACATACAGTGACGTCTCTGAGACGTCATTCATTTCATGTGCCGTTGTAGACTTTGACACCTACGAGACGTTAAGAACTGTCTTTGGCTAACAGTTATTCCTATTACAGTTATTCCTAAATGCTTTGAGAAGTATCGCACGTCAGAAAACTATTAAATTATTTTTCTATGGTATTAATTAATTATCAACCTTATTGAAATTATATATTAAAAAATTATTCTATAGGTATAGAATTAGAAAATATAATATATATAATATATACATAATTGTATTAAAGAAATTATATTATAAAGCAATGTAAATTTGCATGCAACAGCAGTGGCACATTTACAATTAGGGTTATCAATGAAACCGATACGAGTTAAAGATGAAGCCAAATGAAAATGATCAGCCCTCCATCTTTTAATAGAAACAATAGCTGACCGAGGCAAATTAATAAACTTAAACCACGGGGACCGAGCATTGTCATTAAAATACCGCAAAAAAAACTTTTTCCCCTTAAAAAGACCTTCAGAGTTAAGAATGTTATTCATTTTAACCAATATACTACTTCTAAATGTCCACAATAATTGTCCGAAGCTGTACATGAGTATTCCCAAATTAAATGGTATGCGCACGGATGCGCATTTTATTTGCACGTCAAGGGGTTAATGAAATCAGTGAATAAGGAGTTATTTCAAACGGCAATTTTCCTTGATTCATCCCTTCGCATTATGCGTAACGTTGTAAAGCTGAAATTATGGCGGCAGCCGGCGACAGTGAACGGGCGTATTATGCGGGGCCAGGCCGCGAAATTAGGAAAAAGTTCAGTGATATAACGTAACTACCAACGGCGAGAAAAAAAATGCTTCCGTCGCATGACTTCCTGGCTGCCGCGCGAGACATTTATATTTTCGGTCAAAATTTTCAGCCGGGGAAATACCGACGTCCTCGTAACCTGACCACTCTTTCTCTCTCTCCCGCGGCCCGGGGTTACACGCTTCCCGTTGGAAAATTACGACGGGAACGCATATGCGACTGATACCTCCTCATTTTCATGACTCCGGATAATGCGCCGGGTTAAGAAGGAAGTGGAAATACATGGTGGGAGCACCGTTCATTATTTTCGTGCTTTCAATTACGCTAATGTTTTTTTTCGTACCGAGCATAATTCCGTTGACGAAGTTGCGCGCTCCGAGGGTTTCGTGCGCAGTTTGCCCTATCAAAAAATGCGGGCTACGTTCCCGGGGAATGATACCGAAATACGCTCCGCATTTTACATGCCACTGTCGCGTTTTACCCTTTATCTAAATTGATTAAAATAAGAAAAATAGCTAATCTTCGTTCGGATAAATTACAATTAATCTGGGGTGAATCGATAGAACCTGGAACAATACTGAAACCTCGAATTTGCATTACCATCCATAAAGTCGGTTATCTTCATAACATATTAACCCTCTATGGGTCCATGTGACTTTCAGGTCACATTACAATTTATCATTATTTTACCAGTTTTTATACAGAGAAGTGTAAGCATTATAGGCCGTTGTTATCTGAAAGTCACATAGTAACTAGTGACAATATACTGCTATAAAATTGTTTAAACGGAACAATTCTTTTTTCATCTGCATATGTACGTTTACAATTGCTCATTTTTCGTTCCCATAATTTCTTGCGATTTGAAACAAAAATTCGGCCCATAGAGAGTTAAATTTTTATAAATCCATGTTTGCATGTAATGAGCCTACAGCAGTCAGAATCTTTTCTCAGATTTTCATCGTGAGAAACTGGTTCAGCTAAATCCAGTTACGAAAGGGCGAAATGTTTGCTTGCCGAGAAAACAGCTTAAAAGGCATTAATTGCACGTTCAATCGCGATACAAACGTCACGTGACGAGGGTTCCTCGGAAACGCCCGCATCTGCGGACAGTGCAAATAACTTTTGCAATTTCACAAAGCCTTTTTGCGCGGAAAAGGCGGTGGACAGAAAAAGCATGGACGGAGACGGGAGGTAACAAAAAAGGTAGGAGACCAGCGTCGGAGTCGCGCGAAAAAGCATACAAGCGTCGCGCGCGGTTCGCTCGTTAAGGGACCCGTGAGCCAAAGTAGATCCGGTAAAGCAACAAGCGAAGCACGTATCCGTGTTCCTACACAAAGAAACGGCGCCGATAAAATAATGAGAGAATGGCTAAATTCAATTCTACCGAGAACCCGCTCGACTCTAATTCCGGTCCGCGTCTCCGAACGGCCTCCGATAACATTTTCAACCTTATATCTCTTTTCACGATGGGAAACGTTGATTGCGCGCTGGCTCCATCCTCGTAACAGAGAATAGACGCAAAAAACGACAGGACACGTTTTTCCTATTCTCGAGAGAACAAAACGGAGTCGATCATTCTCTGGCCGTAATCGAAGCACGGATCTTTTTGAGGAATAATCAAGTAAAAGAGAGAGAGAGAGAGAGAGAGAAAAAAAAAATAAATCATGGATGCGGAGAGGCGGCCTACACTCGGTACAGCGGGTATAACCTGATTCCCTTCTTCCGTCCGCGTCATTTAGCCGTGGATAAGGCGCGGAGGAGGAGCGGTTCGTGTTCTAAGCAGAAGGGAAACGTATCGAAGCGGAAACAAGCAGACGGTGCATAAATAAAAATCCCTTTCGCTCGAAGCAACGAAGTAGAAATTGTATACCGGGGATAAATAAGGAAAGCCCAAGGACGGAGGCGCGGAATTAGTCGAGTGAAAGATTGCCGAGCTGCCCTTTCGATGACACGATACGGCTGACCCATTCCTCTCCTAGCCTCTCCTATGCCTCGCTCTGGTCTCGATGATCCCAACGAGGACATATAAACTACGAATAGCGTGTCGCGGCGGATAAAAACTTCAGATTGAAATTGAAAGGAACATCGTATTAATCGTGAAATTGAATGAATTCAGAAAGATGAATATTATTAGGACCTTGAATAAGTTCTCGCTGTTTTTTCAGAAATGGTGGTAGCGGTACTCCGTGCATGGAATTTCGAATGGTAATGCACATTCAAGGAATTACTTTATCTAACTTTCAATTTTAGTATATGTTAGTTCACTTTAGTCTAACAAAAGTAATTATTTATTAGATCTGAAAATATCCATTTTTGTGCCAAATAAAGTGTATTTGCGGGGAATTTTGTTGCACTACTTTATTCAAAAGAAATCTGCAGCTGAAGCACATAGAATTCTTGTTGAAACCTACGGTGACAATGCTCTGTCGAATACGACATATAGAGACTGGTTTCGATGCTTCAAAAATAATGATTTTGATCTTGAGGATAAGAAAAATTCTGGCGCACCAAAAAAATTTGAAGACAAAGAATTAGAGGAATTATTCGATCAAGACCGATATCAGATGCTAGCAGAACTTGGGAAAACATTACAAGTGGACGAATCAACAGTTTCAAAACGTTCAAAAGTGTTAGGAATGATCCAGAAGCAAGGAAATGGGGTGTCGTGTGTGTTGAAGCCGAGAGAAATTTTGTACAAGGTCCTAATATAAAGTATTAATCGAGAAATTATCTTTTGCGAATCGGAGCATGTGCGCATTTTTCATTTGCCGATTAACCACGTCTAGAATATGACGCCGAGTTTAGGATTCTGTTGGCGAGCGATTACAAATTCTATCAACGCGACATAAATTTTCTAACGTAGCGGTTGTATGTATACCGAGCGTCCGGGGCCTCGTAATTGGTACACCGATCGAATTAATTCGCCGCCGATATCGCGGGTATCTCGCGGCCGAACTATGCCGGGTATTACACCGGCAGCGGCATCGTAATCGATATCACACGGGCACGAATTGCTTTTCTAACAAGGCTCGCAGTCGTAGTGAAACCCGGCGACGTGTACTCGCGCTTAATTTCCCCGAATCGAAGATTCAATCTTTCCTTCGAATCAAAGTTAGCTCCGCGATTATGCGAACACATCGTCGGCTTCGATAAAAGGTTACGTGTATCTCGCGTTTAGAAGCGAGCTTATCGATTTGGCACGCATTTAGGGCGCAAGGCGTATATTAATTTAGTAGGCTCGATCGACCGTCGCGTAATTGTCGGGCCCGGTAACGAATAATAAATTCGCCGCAGCGGGGGAGTGCATTAAACGGACACCATCGGCGAAATGTTCGCCGTCCCATTAAGTAATCGTAATTCTGAAAGGGCCGAGCTTTGTGCCCGAGGCGTCGTAAGAATCGCAAGGGCCGATACCTCTGGTTTGATAGGTGGTAATGGCGGAAATTGCTGGCAACGATCGCCAATAAAAGCTTGCTTGCCATTGGTCATGGCAGACAATTGCACTCTTTTACCTGTTCCCTTCCTTTTCACGGCTCGTCCGTTTCACGACTACCTTTTGTGCGATTATTTCTCCTCCTTATCTACCCAGCGTCGCTGCTATCTCCTCTCGGTAGTAGTAGTCGTTTTTTTTTACCATCTTCGCGTTCCTTCTCCTTACTTCGTCCATCCATCTCTCGTTTTACGGTTTATCTCATCCTTTTAATCTCTGGTCTCATTCCCCGTCCGGCCCTCTTTCCAGGTTCGTTTCCTCATTTTATCGCGCGATTCGAATTCACTGCACGGTGCATGCTCTAACTGTGATATCAGGTGAAATGCTCATACACAAGTACGCGCACATTCGCGCGGCTGATGAGGGATTCGTGTTTACTATCGCCTAAATCTGGCTCGGGCGTATTTTTCGATTTACCGACTCGCCATATCGCGCGCAAGATTGCTTTCGCTCGAACGAGAGAAAAATACCTGATACAATTGACTATTGAATTTCCGTTGAATAATATCTGTTAGCTCATGGCGAACAATTAAGACGGACGTCATCGTCGACCTAAATATCACCGACATTCAGGACTAGGAGGAATCGACTAAACGTGGAATAATGACGGAAGCCGACGATTCGGATTCATTAACATGATGCTCCTCCTGAAATTGCGAAGGCAGGACCGGGCGAAATTGTTCGGAAACGCGGCTTCGTTCTCAAGTATCGCTAACCTAATGAAGAAAAATGAACAGGGGGAAAAAGGAACGCGTGTTGCCGACAGAAATCATTAATCATCGTGAGATATTTCTCTGCGGAACGAGGCCAATATAAGGTAAACTCCTATCTTGTAACCTGTGAAATTTAATACAGTCGATTCTAGGCATCATGAAAATTCATTTCACCATTAGACGTTCCATGATTATTAATATCTCTATCCGGATAGACCGTGAGACATACGAAGACCACGGTACAGTCTGATTATTTCCATCAAGATAATCCTTGTTATTACAAGCTCACGGATGAGCAGAATTAACGCAGATAATCGCGCTGAGAAATGGCTCAGCTAGCAAGTTGCTACCAAAAAGCCAACTGCATCCTTTCTTGTTCCAACCACTAAACAGCTACAAGAAACTAGCCCGGCGTTCTACCTACACGTATCATCCGTGTACCTTCGCTCGTTCCACGACACAATTGCCGCGTCTATCACCTTAATCGACGGGCATTTAATTCAACGAAGTAATGGCTCGCTAAATTTTAATTATACAGCCTTTTTCTCCTACGAAATTGAGTATTCACGGAGATCGCGTGAAATTGCATGCACTTGCACCTACGTAAACGAAATACGCTCGGATTAGAGATTCATAACCCTGCCTGGCTTTGAACCCTTCCGGCAGCACGGCACCTGCACTCGACCTATGCCCTAATTATAACCAACGCGTATCAACAAAGTGGTTGCTGATTAACATGAGAAAGAAAGCTAATTTTCTCCTACAAATGAACAGTATTATCAAAATATTGTTCTACTAGCAATAGCCAATATTCTTCAAAAATTTTCATTTTAACCCGTTAACAAATTATTGTTATTATAATTATTATCGATGTAACAGCAGCTGGTGTATATTCCGAGATATCGGTTAGTGACCAATTGCAATGGCAGCGCACGTGACAGCGGTGATCGATACAATCTGAAGGATTCGCGTGTTCCGCGGATTCTCGCTGTCTCAATTGGGACGAGCACCGAGTATCCCGCGCGCAGCCATTTGCGGGATTGCCAGCGGAGGATTCCTCTCTCTATCTTCCGGGATAACTGTTCCCGGCGAGTTTTCTCTTGTGTGCTTAGGCAAAAGGTTAGGGGCGGCGGCAGCGGCTCGCCCGGTCGACTCCGCGCGAACAATGGATTTTTCCAGCTGCATTATTCATTCGCCGCTCGGGCCCGCCCGAGTGTACCTGAATTCATAGTAATTTAGGAGTAAGCTTCGCCGTCGATTACGCTCTCTTTGTATCGAGCTCGCGCCCGCGCTGCGCGTTTTATTTTCCCAAGATAGTCCGCGAGAACCGGAGATGAAACCAATAAAACCAGCTCGTACGTACGCGCGTGTCTGTAAAAAAGGTAAGCGGGGATTTTTCGAATTCCGTCTAATTGGTTATTCGCCCATTGTACGTGACGATCGGTGGGGAAAATTCGTGGATAACGGGTCTGGTCGTTTCGCCGGTTATTCAATCTCAGCAGCAATAATGCTCGTTTCGCTTTTAATATTTCGCATTGAGAGGACGCGGACACGATTTCCGTGATAAAAACGAATATTGCGACGCGGACGATCCGCTCCTGACGAACGAAAAATAACGTTGTTTTTCCAAACGCATGAATACGAAATCGCGCGCGCGCGCTGGAACAACCAACCGTGTAAGATTAAATCTGCATTACGCAGCCTGTTATTGCGCGTTTACAATACGCGACGCGTACATTTGCAGCTGTCCACGGTAAATATCGTTTCGAAACATCGAAGACTAATTTCCACCTGGGATTCGATGAAAGCTTCGAACGTACTTTTTTTTTAATACGTTATTCGCTTATAAACCCGACGAAAGACTCTCGGCAAACTTTCCCGAGAAATGTTCGTGGTCGAAAAATATTTGAGGAAAATAATGAAGCCGATCGGCTCGTCGAGAGTACCGGGAGAGCGGCGGCAGGTAAATTGGACGATGAATAATGGACAATCTTCGATAATGAAAGAAGACGATTAAATCAAAGTGGAAAAAATACGCGGAATCACATTCCTGGGAAATCTTTGTAATTTCATTAAGAACCTCGGCGGTTCCGTTTGAAAGTTTATTCCAGATACATAACGATAATAATTCTTATCCCATCGAGTCCGTCGTACCTGATGAAAAAAAGCAGCAGCTGTCTCTCTTCCCTCGACATTCGAACAAGGTCCTGGTAAACTCACCGTTTAACCCAGAAACGGTGGTTACCTGACACGTAGCTCATCCGCGAAGGAAAACCGTGGAAACTTATTATGTACAAGAAGAATTACGAAACTTGTCGAGATCTTGAATAAGCGCACGGTCGTGAAACTTGTTCCGAGTGCCGATGTAAAAACATTTCAACTCGTCCGGGAATTCTTGTTCGCGTAGAAACACGTGGCCGTGTTTGTTGGAAATTTTCAACAGGGTCGTTGCAAAAGTTGCCCGTTCAAACCGATTGCCCATGGAGCAACTCGCGAAATCGGAAATTAACGTAATTGCTCGAGCGCCGCAACTACGACTGTTACTATCCATACAATTTGCTACTGAAGACGTAACGATCGCCAAGTGTTCGACCCTAAACGGTGCGTCCATCAGTTGAACCTCGGTTCATTTTAACAAGAACGCGTGATCGCCGCGCGGGAGCCCATTCTGCGGGCAAAGAGTCCATAGCAAGTTTAATTACGCTCTATCGCTACATCTTTAAACACCCGTCGACGTGCCGACATTAAACCGAAATTGAACCAGCCAACATACGGGAACTGCTTCGAATCCTGATTACTTCTAATTA
Source organism: Ceratina australensis (assembly GCA_004307685.1). Lineage (NCBI taxonomy): Eukaryota > Metazoa > Arthropoda > Insecta > Hymenoptera > Apidae > Ceratina > Ceratina australensis. Next base: position 158,184 of record SHCU01000211.1, on the reverse strand, counting down.
ACAGTTAATCAGATTTGGGAAGAAACACGAACTTTGCCACTCGCGTACTCCCACGAGCGTAAATAGAATGTCAGAGCGATTGATATGAAAAATGTAAGCTGTCACCGTTCTCGGCGGAGGATTTTCTAATGGCCTCGAAGCACGTGTTCCCGGCGTAAACTTTGGTGTTGATGCCGGGAATTCATAGGCAAAGTTTCGAACGGGGCTCAACGGAGTCCGGTATGTATCGAATTATCGATCGTGTACAGCAGCGCGATGCACGTAGTGTACCAGAGGGCGATGCCGATGCTTCCGAGGCGTCATTAGCAGTATCGACGTTGCTAGTCATCTCCGATAATGTACAATGCCCGGTGATATCTGCGCTGACAACCGGAGCTTAGGATTATCTACGTGTCACGATTAAACCTGTCTCTCGTTTCTGGCCTTATCCTATGATGGGCTGCGACAGCCTCCACGCGCCCACGCGATGGATTTTCAATTTATCGACGCGAGCACCGTTACGCGCGAACTAATTACCAGTTAATCACAAATTCTAACGGACTCGGATACGCGGCGAAACCTTTATGGTCCGTCGGATCAAAGAGCGTTTTCGAAACGCGTCAGGGCCCTCCAGAGAATTAATACCATCGCTGTTTCGTCCTGTTCGGAGAGACGAGAATGTTTCGCACACGTCGATACGCTAATCCGAAACGCGACGGAGAAAGAATTTTTTATACGCTCGATTAGGATACGCGCGCGTGCTCTTCTGTGAACGATGATCGTCGCGCGAAAAGGTCACTAGATAAACTAGAACCTGTTCACCCGTGTACCAAGGTCTCAGTCATACTCGAAAATATTCAGCCGTAACATCTGCTCGGTGAGCGTACACACCGAAGACGTCTTGAGTCGCCCGGGAACCGTTTTCCATCGACTCATGAATTCGCAAAGTTGTGGCAGCAAGACGGGCAACGCTCGAGATTGTTAGAAACCGCCGAGGAACACGGACCATTCGATGCACTCTCGAGAATCTCGAGGCGGTGGTGTCAGCCCCTCGAAGAGCAGAACAGGCGAAGTAACTAAACTGGCCTCTTAAATCTTCTTCGGTTACGCGCGAACATACCGTCAACTTCGCGAACTCTCATCGACGAGAATAATACGCAGAGTTATATGAAATATGCGAACGATAAACACAGTTGTACACAATGTCCGTTTATTTGAACCCTAGCCGAGCGGCAATCTGGCTAGAGAATAACTCGATTGCTCTCTTTTTTTATTTTATTTTCAACCGGCCTGTACACGTGTGTGCGCGTGTGGGGAATCGCAATTTTTATCGCCGTTCCAGCACGGAATGGACGATATATCGCGGTCGGCAATTGTAAATTATTGCCGAATCGTCGCGTCGCCGATCGACGAGTTCGCTTCGCCGGAAAACGAAAATTGTTATCTCCATTAAATGCACGTCGCCGCACAGTATTAATCGAGTCGCGCGCCGCGCCGTGTACACAACAACCAGTTAATATTCCGTTTTAATTATTGTTTACCACTCGACGAGCCTGATGACGCGAGAGCCTTCGCGTTAGTCACCGTTCTCCCCCCCGTGTAATCGTTAAAGAAAATTCCGTCGACAGTTTCCCAGGCTGTGACTCCGACGGTAGTAACAAAATCTGTTGGCCCGATGATCTATTAGGGAAAAAGGATGAATTTACGGGTTCAACGTTGATCGAGATACGCGCAAGGATTACCAGGTGTAATCTCGAAGCGAAGGAGATAAACGCGGTCCATTATTTATAACGGTCGTAACGGTACCGACTGAATAATCGATTTTACATAATAATAAAGCTCCGTGGACGCGCGTATATATCATAGGAAGTTGTCGACCGGGACTAGGATATCCCCATAGATCAGACGCGCGTGCATAAATTACGTCCAGGAACGACGAGACAACGATCGCGACTCTAAGTACCTCCACTGCGCTTTTCAAATATTCATTAACCCTCCCGCTGTTATTATTATTATTACGGTTATCATAAATGATTACTGTACGGAACATTTCACTGATCTATATTTAATCCAGCGGCAAATTGAATTCGCCAACCGGGATATATGTATTTTTAATAATAACACTAATGAGCCGGGCGAGCGATGATGAACAACCGGTCGGTACGTTAAATGAATAACCACAGGCCGTGCGCGTGCACTAAATGATGCACGAATTACAAAACCGCACGCGTGCCCGCCTGTTCGCGTGTTTACACATAATTGTCCCGAATTTAATTAGTATTTCCGTCGAGTGGAGGAATCAAGGTTGCGAGTCGGATACGTTAACGCGTGGCGTGTTCCCGGCGTTCGAACCGGAACCATCGAAATCCGATTAACGGGAACTCGATCAGGGGGGATGAAAGAAGAAGCTGAAGGGTTGTAGGTGCGGAGAAACAAAACGCATTTAAGTTGGCCGGAGAGTTTCAGCACGCGATACCGAGGCACGCCACCCGGAACCGAGCATCGCTGTAATTGTTTACGTTGCTCCGCTAACTCTTTCAATTCATTTTTTCGAAAAATTATTTGCAACGACGGAAGTATTATAAATTCTCCTAAAATCTTGATTGCTGATTTTCTGACGCGATTCTGAATAAACATCATTCGTCTATTGAAGTTCCAGGTATAGAAAATAAAATCACATTGTAAAACGTATTCGAAAGCGTGGCATAAAAAAAATATGCGTTCGTCGATACTTTTTTTGGCCACTGTACGTTCCGGAGCGAAATAAAAACATATGGTGGTTTGCTACGAAACCCTGCGGTATTATTGTATTAGTTTTTCATAACTCCACGTCGTCGGACCACGAAACGCAATAACCGAATGGGGAGTTCGATAAGAATATATCCTTCCCCGCCTATTTCTTGGCAGGCATTGGTTCTCTGCGTTTAATGTTTCTACTTTCTCTTGGATACGTGGCATCTGGTGACTGCGGGAAAACTTGTATTTTCAACCCACTGCTGCTCGATAATTAAAACAGCAGTAAAACAATGAAATTCTATCATTAATGCACGTGTTTAACGTTCATCATTAAAATATCAATAAAATATTTAATGAGCTGTTACTTTCTACTTAATATAGTTAAGGATTCGGTTATGTCTGACCTAGCGTCGTCTTATACCACTTACTGAGCACTTGTAATTGATGACGACGAATTGAAATTTTAATAGTCTCTAAGTATAACATTAATAAAACGCCGAGGGAAATTTTCGAAATTTTATATGTATACCTATTAAAATAGTTATTGGAACATTAAAAATTCCTTATGATTAAGAAAAACGTTACTCTGTAAACATAATTTTTCCTAGAACTTGATCAATTCAAATATCGAACGTATCTTCTTCTCGCATTTCTCATGGAGATATCTCGCGGCTGATAAACTTGAACATTCGAATAAAATACACGGTGCTAACGCGGAATCGGACATTGATAAACTCGCATCGCGTATCACAAGTTCGCGCTGCCGGCGCCCAATCAACGTTCGCTCGTAATTCGCCGACGCTTGGAAATGTTTAATATCATGATACGATCAGGTTGACCGCTTAATTAACCTTTCTTTAGCGCGCTGTATTAAAAGTCCGACGCGGCTGCCGGTAATTGAAATCTCGGGCAGCGCGAGTTCTCCGTTTCGCGCGGCAACGATTTCGGCTTCGAAAATTTCGCCCGGCTCGTTATACGCCGCCGAAGGGTAGAAAGGGTGGTACTTGTTATATTAATGGGGGAAACGTTTAATTGCGTGATATGTTTTGCGGCGGCCGCTTAATTAACCTTTTGTTCCGCGGCCGTCGAAACGCGGCTCGTAAATTCACGGCGTTTCCCCCGGCCTGAATTCACGTTCGCCGCCACGTTTTTCACCGCCGATTTCGATTCCGTCCCTTCCGAGGCATCTCACGGGCCAATGGAAAACCGTTTGACGGTATTACGAAATTGTCCGAGAAAGAGGAAATCGACACCGGGAGCTCAATTAATTTTAATGAGCGGCACAAGCGGCGGCTCATTACGACGGCATGTTTCAGAAAACGAAGCCAGCTCGCTACGCCGTTATCATTCCCAAGGATTGCTTTCATTCGGCTGGCTCGATTCATCGGATAGGAAATTATTCGCGTCAAGGGAGAATTCTCGAAGAATTAAATTTTATTTCTGTCGCACGTAATCCTTCTTTCGAGCGCCGGTTGTATCTGATCGGATGGATCAGCGTGAACGATACTCCTCGCTGTCATCGGCGAAATTTACCCGATTTAGAAGACAAATGATTTCACGGTTTTCTACAAAAGGCGAGCGGGCACAATAGCGTAGGTAGCGCGCGCTCACGTGTTCGAGCACACACAGTTAGTCGATAGCCAATCTTCTCGCGAAAACGGAGAAACGATCATGATATTTTTAGAGCGGGAAAGATTCTCGGCGGGTCGCGGGCAAAAGAAGGATGAGAGAAACGGGTAGCAATTTTCCCATCGGAATTTGAAATATTTTCATGAATAAAAATCGATGCCCGTGATCTGTAGGTCAGCGATTTAACCGAAATCTTGTTACCGTCGTATCTCATCGCTGAATTTTAATCTACAATCCAGGTTTACCTAAATAGCGGGTATTCATTTCAACGAATCGACAGACTTTACCAGCGAACATCGTTCCACGTTTCGACTCGGTGTTTCGTTCGCGCAAAGTTTCGCAGGAGCTCGTTCCATTAGGAAGAAAACGAGAAAGTCGGGCTGCTACCGTTAAGTCGCATGTGTTGATTATTTATCGCGTCTTTCGCTCGCAATTTACGAAATAACGGGCCGAATCTGAAATAACGCTCCCAGGTAAATAGCTTCGGCACAGTTCGATGCACCTGCGCCGGTGCACTTGGCCCCGGCGAGCATTAAAGTCGTCTATCTTTCGACCGATGGAATTTCGTCGGGAAAACGAGAAACCGATTGTAAGTACACCGGGGGAAAGAAGAAAAAAAAAGGAAAGGAGATGAAAATGCTCTGGTCGGAAGCGATATCGATTTCGCCCACGGAGTTCAGATAGCTGCTCAAAGTCGCATTACGATCGCGAGATATAATTAAAGCAACAACTTTCGGACGATAACGTTTATTGTTCGCTTCGCCTCTCGTACTAATGAAACACGGCGCAAACGTGCCGTTTCGCATTCGGTACGCTCGTACCGCAACGCACTTGACGTCTTTATGGGATCTTTATCTTCCTGTTTTATAGCGGCATCTCGTATGCGCGTCATTGTCGTAATACACGTCGCGATATTAAACTACCGCCGTGACGAAACTCGTTCTTACGCCGGAAAGAAAGAGCCCCGGGAAATTATATACTTGGCATTGCCATTAACGCGTAACGGTGGAAATTAATTCGGTGAAATACAGTGGCGATTATCGCGGGCATAACGCTTCCAGAGTTATCGATCCCCGGTGTTCGAGATCGGCCAATGTGCCATAACCCCGTTCGCTACGCTTTCGTGCACTGTTGCAACCGGCGTTGTTGAAACCCCTTAAGTGTCCTACAGTGACTATCGTGGATGTACGGCGATAATGCTGAAAATCTCTCGAGGCTATTTAAATACGTTTTTAACGGCATCGGCAAGTGTTTTATGGTCCTCTCGCAATACTTTTCAACCCTGTTGCAACGTTTTCATAATCCCGCTGCGTAACCAGTTGACTCGTTACAATTTCACGAACGCCTCCTACCAATTCTCCGTAATAACTTTCAGCGGTATAACGTTGGACGAACCGCGACGTCGGAACTTGGTAAACCTCGGAACAATCAGGAAATCCGGCGACAATGCTCGAGCATCTGATCCGTAAACAATCGCAACGCGACAGCAATATCTTCTCGCGCAATAAAGTCGGTAACGTTGAACGCGACGCACATCAGGCGCCGAGCCACTCATCTTGGCGCAGGCCGACGCAACGGCGCTCTCGAGTGTCGAAAATTGAACAATCTCCCCGTGTGTGCACGTCCGCGCCGCGCCGATTTACGTCGACCGCACCGCCGCGCGCTACAGTAACCCCGGTAGCGTGTACGCGCGTGCATACATTACTACGCGCACACCTCTCGGGGGCGCGAGCTGTTCATATACCGTTCTAGATGTTCGTAGCATCGCGTATCCGCAACCGTGCATCCGCCTCTTCCGAGGTGAAGAGGCTTTTAGCGCTTTCACCCCGTATACGTGCGTCGTGTTCCACACGAGCCTCTCTCCGTTACCAGATCGAGTTTCACTCGGCTACCCGCTACTCGTAATCCCCGATGTATCGAACGGTATAATAAGTTTTAAACGTGTTCGTACAAATGTATTCTAAGCAGAGTCGATACGAACCGTTCTTACTGTCTCGTAATATTAGGTCATTAAGTATGAAATGTCCGACTACCTAAAGCCTCAACTTTGATACCAGATATCTCCGATATTTCATTTCGATCGTCTTTTATTTTTTTTTGCATTGGGAAGGTATGCCATCTGGCTTTCAGATGCACTCTTTTCTTTTAACTGTTTGTCGTATTGTCGTCTGGACGTTGTAAGTCATGGATAAGACGAAAATGCGAGTCACTTTCGAATATGAGTTCCATCGTGGAACTAATGCAGCGAAGACAAGCCGAAATATGAACGAAGTGTTTGGCAAAGGTGTGGTTAACGAACGTACAATACGTCGGTGGTTCGAAAAATTCCGATCCGGAGATTTTGATCTTCAAAATGAACCACGCGAATGGCCTGAGAGCAAGGTGGATGACGACCAACTGAAAGCTGTAGTGGAAGCAAATCCATCGTTTAAGCTATCGTTAAAATGACAACACTGTATTGATAGCTTAGATGCATATTTTGATTAATTATATTAGTTCTTGTCCGAAATCTAATAAATCAAACTTTCAGTCTCAAATCGGACGTTTCATATTTAACGATCTAATACGTCTCTATGTCCACGAAACAAATTCGCTTTACAGGATACTAATCATCTAATTTCGCGAGATACTTGTCGGAGTTGCCGGTTGACGTGACTCAAATTCCCAGCGAAGAGCAAGATTGGCAGCGAATTGGACCAGACCGGATCGAAATAGAGTGAGTGGGTATCGATGGGAACGGAAGAGCGATGAATCCAACGAGCGTAGGAGAGCTTGCCCAGCAATGGAACCTCGTATCACGCGAAATGATCTCTTTAGAAAAATTATATTTATCGAGCGTCTTTCCGCCGTATCGGTTCAATAAAACGGGTGCAACCGTCTTTCTATGAGTAGCAATAAACCTTTCGTTTCGAAGCCTGAGCACACAACCGGGGAAAGAGAGACGCGACACGTACTGTGGTAGCACGTACGTACGTACGTACGTACGACGTGGAGTTTCTCCAAAGCCAGTATGCATTAGCATCTCGTTTTAATGAGGCTGATGATGATAAGGGTTATGCAGTAACTTCTGCGCGTACCCGTGTCACGGGCAGTAGTATCACTGGGTTTTGCTTGGCTGGTGTCCAGTCAAGAGTCTGCGGCACTGCTATTGCCGGAACTTGTAGCCACGTAATTTATATATGCAAATATTCGATTTTTGGACGATCATGTGCGTTCGATCAGATCGCCACAAGCAGGATGTAGCATTAACTAGTTGCTTTTTACTTAACACTTTATCGACCGGTCATTTTTGAGGCTGCCATTCACTACTGGAGGCTGGATAACCGCGAAGTTAATCCGCGATGAGTTATTCATTTATCCGCGCGCTTTTAAGCGCGAACGAGCACGCATTGTTGCCACGGTTCGAAAATTTCGAGGGCCCCGTGCCCATAATTCTTCGCCGGTTTTTTCTCGGCCGATAACTCGCACAAAAGACGCCGGGATCTATCCATCAATTCCGTCCGGGAAATTGATGATTAGGTACAAAGGGAATGCGTTGAAAAGGAAATCTGGAGGGGACGCGATATACAAAAATTGTTCGCCGTTGTAACAAAACATAAAGCAGAAGAGTACAGAAAGTTTCTATTTCATGCAATAGCGCGAACGTACCAGCGCTCGTTCATTTTTATTTCTATTCGCTCGTCCATTACAGGATATAGAGCGTCGCACCGTTTGGAAAATGTTTTTTTGCAATTTGACACAATTCAGAATCATTAGCCATTTACACTGGACGCGTTCAACGAAATTCATGAATCGACAATAATTACAGTGAAAAATAACATTTCAAAATAGCGAGTCCGCGATAAAAATAAATGATCGATACTCGTAATCGATAACTCCCCTATTGAAGACACAAAATGATTTTCAACCATAATTGAAGCTCGTAGCGGAACGAAGAATCTTGACAATAAACCTCAACGTCTTCTATAATGAAACTCTTGTAGTTCTGAGTTTCATTGCTCGGTTACTCGCGGAATCAGACGGCGAAGAACCCGTAATCGGATCCAGCCATCTATTTAGGAGGCTCCTTCGTTCCCTAGCCCGAGGTGGTTTCAGAGAGCCTTTGGAGAGGCTAAAGCCGCGGCGCGGTCTGTCTCGAACACGCGACGAGGAACCAGCCCAGACGGTAGCTATTAAAAGCTCGGTCTGCATCGCGCGCGAGCTAAGGCGTATTAAGAAGGTTTCCAACGACCGACCACCCGAATAAACGTCGCGACGCGACGACGCTCGGACTATCGTGTTCCGTACAGAAGCAGCTACGCGAAGCGTAAAACGTCGTAATCCTCGATGTAACCGGGCTATTCGAGGAAAACCGGTCGGAACTTTCGGGTTTCTTTCGCGCGATAAATTTCACCGCCGCTAGGCCAGTTCAACGGCGAGCATCGATTTCAACGCTAATTCGATGCGAACGATAACACATCTGAATTATTGGTTTACACGGAAAGCTCTATTTGAAAGTCGAATGGAGAAATAGGAAAAAGATTTCCGATAAACGATTCACGTTTTATCGGGCATCCAATTTCTTTTGAAACGATGCTACTTCCGCGTGAACGTTTATAGCCACGAATGCGTGCGCGGTGGGATAGAGGAGCGCGAGTCAGCTGGATCGGGCAGGAAGTCGCGAAGTTACGGAGCTTTTTAGGGGTGATAAACTTCGGCCATTCGGGCAAGCTTTGCGGTAGACAAACGTCAGTTGGCTCTAGTTTAAATTAAACAAGAGGAATGTATATACGGTTTCTCGCGAGGAATCGGGTGCGAATGTAAATAGTATATCTGCTTAGGTAACTCCCTTCACGGTTCTCTATTTTTCTTTCTGCCTTTTTAACGACGCGCCTCGACAGAGATGTATAAACACTTTCAGGGGAGTTCGATGACGGAAAAACGGGTCAATCAATTTTTCCCGAGGGCAAAAAAGTGTCTCGGTAGAACAGAAGGAGCGGTCGTTTCTCATTCTCAGATAAAGATAAGATCTTCCGGGTTTGCAATGGAAGAAAAAACTTTGATACAAATGATGGGAAGAAGCGGAGTGCGCGAGACAGAGATATTAAAGAGGGGCGATTAGTTTCTAGAATCTCCGAGCAACCTACTAATATTTCCCTGTATGTACAACAGCAGTTCCGAAACTAAACCACGCGAATTTATGTTCCACTAAATCTCTGACCCGATGCAACGGAGATCGATCAGTCGCTTTCGCAGCGCTGGCACACCAAGCCGGAATTGTATAATTTATGTATTTTATCATGTATTTCCGTACGCGCGTCTTATGGCCGAGGATGGAGGAGGAGCGCAAATTCCCTAAGAAGTTTCGAACGCGGAAGGGGACTCAAAGGTTGACCCGAAGGTTTCTAGTTAACTGATTAAACCTAGTCCCGATCATAAATTATCGAAGCGTCGATCGTGATTTCCTCGGGAGCTTAAACCCCCCAGAGCTCGGTCCTATCGATCCGGAAGGAGATTTAAAACGAAAACGCGAAGCTTATCATCTTAACTCGGCCCCTCGTACCTAAATATATATTTTATGTACGTACCCAAGCATATATCTATCTACTTATAAAAATTGCGTACCCTGTTCAATCTAGATCTAGCCAATAAGATATTTCTTAGATTTAACATTCGAGAAAAACCTTCATCCTATTTTCTGTGCACTTCTCTTCTGCGACTATCAATTGCATTTATTCTAATTATAACGATTGGTAGATGAAATCGTATCGTGTTCGACCTCGTCAGTCACCGACGTTTGAATGAACGCGACTGGGTTTTGCGTTCGCATGTGTCCGGACCGGATCGCGATAAAACGGTTCGATTAAAAGCTGATTTTCCGAGTGTCGCTCCGATCCTAAGTATCGCGACAGAAATCAACTTCGAGCGTTCGCCCATTTCGAGTTAAGCTTTTTCAATCAATCTTCCCGAGAGGAGCTCGGCTATTCTCGTAAAAGTTTCCCTTTTAGCCTATTGGCCGAAGGAATCGCTTCACGGAAATTGCTCGTCGATCAACGTTAAAAAACAGTCGAATTTGTAGCCAGACGACAAATCCGCGGAATTAAATCGTAAAGGAACGAATATCCTAGGCAAATCAACGTGAAATTTCTATTTAATATAAATATCAGCTTGTCATATCGACTTAACATTCTGTTGCAGATTAGTAACATCCGATGTCAACGTGATAAATTATTTTGTATACCATCATTCTGTGTAATTATAGAAGATAGACGTGATATGACTAACTTCCATTCGCTGGTTCCTTTATATTCACAAAGGATTAAATTATAATAGAACTCGTACGGTTCTACGGTCTAATGAAAACAGAAGTCGAAGTGAGAATGCACATACACGTGATATTCAATTATGCACTGTTTGATTAAATTCGAATTCCGTGGAGAGATGTATTTATCCCTAATCAAAGAACAGTAGAACGTCCACTATATGAACACCTGTTATCAGAAAATTTTATTAGATGAAGAATATATTCCTTAATACCATATACTGACAAATTTATTTCTTTAGTATGTACTTGAAATATCATAACATAAATGATATAAATTGGAACCTGGAAGAGAAAAATATCCTGTTCCAAAACAAGCCATTACAAGAATTAAAAACTGGAAACTATGCTCGTTTAGCAGACCGAAGTTCCCTTCCATACATCTGTCTCTTAATTAGTTTATATAATGGAAGTTCTACTGCACGTCACATTATCTATTGATACATTTTCACTGGTTATTACATACGTACATATGTACGAGAGGGCAAGTTGATTTCGAGGTACATGATGTACTTCGCACAGAGCCCAGTTATTTCTAGATAATAACTTCGCAAACAGATATTTTCAATCAGCGAAATTTTCTTGAAATTTGATTCCCCACTTCGAGCACAGAAGAGTTTAAATTGTTCGCCCATATCGGGGTATTAACAGGTCGATATTTAATTCCGAGAGTGGCAAACATTCTGCTCCCGACAAAATTTGCGGTAACGATAAATATTTTTAGTATTGATGAAGTTTAGCAATTTCATTTAGAAGACACCGTGTTACGGCGCAGCCCCGATTGTACATATTCCACGTATTTACGTATGTAACGTACTGCGATGCTTCGAATCGATGAAAGGAACATTGCTCATTAGAATTTACTGCGGCGCATTCGTTTCACTTTGCAAATTAAATTCGCGACTTATTCAGCCGGGATTACGATCATTAACGTCCTTTCAGTTCAATCATGCTATACTACATAACCTAATACATGCACGTAATTGTATTCCTTCCCTCGAGACAAAACACAGCAACAAAAGAAGAAATAATATCATACCTTCTGCATTTCGTTGTGGCCCCCAGCTGCTCCAGCGGTGTTGCAAGCCGCGTCGTAAACTACACAACATTATTTATTCACTACAAAATAATAGACAAAAAGATCACTAACTGAGGTCCTACACGAAAAAATAACGATAACGTTCAGGTGGCTTCGATCGTCTTTCGATTCGGGCGAACTTCCGAGCGCGAGTCACGTGACCACGTGACCAAGCGGCGCGCGGTCACGTGACGCGTCTGAATGCCCTCAAAGGTTAATGGCTGCCAACGGAGTGTGTGCGTTATAATAAATAGCTCGTGAATATATTATCCATTACGTATGATACGGTACAAACCATGATCTATTCTCGTGTTTCGTCGATGAACGATGTGATATTAAAAGCAATTATGGAATCGCGATCGCTGCGTCCACAAAGGGTCATTCGTAATAACGTATCAAGCAGGTGACAAATTGCAATGCTTTTTAGCTAATTAATCAGTTAACCTGCGTTAATATATATTTCTCTAAATATTCATTACTTTATTTGCTAACGATTTCACAGATATTTGATCGATATGAAGTCTACAGTGCCGGTTTACAACATCGTACCCTATCCGTAACACGTGTGGGAAATTCGCGTGATCTCAGTATTTTAACCACTATTTGAAGATGGAAGACCCTCTTTCTCCTCCGATGTTTGAAGGAAGAACAACACTCAGCTTTATGGTGAGTACAAGCTTCATTCTTATTAAATTAACTTCATACGTATTGAAGCATGAGTATCAAGGCCGGTGCAAGCAAGTTCTCTTTGTTTGTCTTAATACAAACACCGATTGTAAGATTCAAGCCTGCTTGATACTCAAAATAAGAATTAACTCGAGAATTAAGAATCGAGAGAATAAGAAAGTATTTATTCACTGATAAAATTATTTATTCTGATTTATTCAATGCTGTGGCTAAAGCGACTTCCAATTGACCCAACAACAATTTGTTTACACTGTGTGTAGGTCTTCGGTCGATTCTCCTAGAATCAAGAGATTGCTACCTTTAATAACGTTTAATGTTCAATGCATGTGTAAGCGTGACGAGTTTCAGCTCTGAGAAAGTACATGATAAAGTTACTGTGGCCTGGATTCGAATATATCGCGAGCAATCTATATCTACGTTAATTAGATCTGCATCATTTCTAATGGAAATCGCGTGGATACAAATTCGAATCAATTATAGAGTTCTCGTGTTTACGACGTTGATATATCAAATTAAAAGCGATGGCCGCCGCGGATCGATCGGTGCATTCCGGATGTGCCGGCGATCGAGCAGAAAAATAGTTTGCGAACTTCTGATTCGCACCCTCTTTCGATTCGAAGCCGCTCCATAATTTCAAGCCACATTAGCGTTGTATCACACCGCGCCGGATATTCGATTAACTCGACGAGTTTGTATGAAAATTAGCAAGTTCGCTATCGTGTTGACAACACACCGATATTATGTAGAGAGAGAGATCGAATCCTCGGGAGACTCGACCGAAAACCAACACTAATTAAACGTCGTAGCCCCCCACGTTAACTCGTTCAATAGAGAGTCCATAACGAAGTCGCAGCGGGTAGGGAACGCGGGGGTGTGGAATTTCGCGTGAAAAGCTGGCAACGATAACGTCGCAGCCTCTTTTCATTTAATTACGTGCACAAACTCGTACGTTACAGGTGTAATAATTGTTACGCAAAAGTTCCGCGCTGCAGGTTGTCTCGCTAAACGAGGCTCAGAGGAAAATACGATTCCAATTAAATTGCCTCGTTGACATCGCGTTCTCGTTGCTCAACAGCGTTTACTTATTATCGTCTGTCCGAATGCCGAGCCCGTGCTTAACGAACAGTACGCGACGACGGTAATTAATCTTAACCTCGGCCAGTAGAATTTATCCGTAAACCTTCGGCAGTCTAATAAAATTATTGCGCGGGATTAAAAATCTGTCTAAACCAGTTTAATCGGTAACAGAATGTTTTTTTTTTTTTAAAAAAACACATTGATAATTCGAGTTAATCGAATTTCATGGAAGACAAATTACATTAGGAGCCATCCGAGAATGAAAAACGATTTTTCCCGTAAACTATATTTCACGCCGTTATTATACAGTCCGATACTTGAATGAAAAATCATCGCGTTAGCAGTTGACGTTCGATCAGTGGAAAGTTTATAGTACGATGCGTGTTACGAGCGGTGTAATCAAACTTCGGATCAACCCGGTTGATTTATTTCAACCCCGGTATAAATATCCACTTTCCCACTCGGCACATTTTCACACTTCCGTGCGCCGCGTGTCGCGTCGATAACGAAATACGTCATTTTAACGAGGCTATGCGTCACAAGTATCTCATCAAACCGTTATGAATAATTCCTTTCTATTCGTCCGCCCCACTTCTGTTAACCATTCCCGAAGAAAACCCGGCTTTGCCCTATCAACGATTTCTTTACGAACGTTCTCAATGATTTACGCGTTCAAACAGACCCGCGGGTCAAAGGATACCTTTCCACATTTCACGTAGTTTATACTAACGAATAGAAGCGAGCTTTGTTTTGGCGCATGATCGCACGAATGCCGGTTCGCGATTTACTCGCTTTTTCATTCCCCTATCGATTCGGTATCGACTATGCGAGTCTCATAGCTCCCCTACGCTTTTTACGTCCGATCTCCTCTTTACCTCTTTATTGTACCGCGGCTTCTGGATTGTTTCAAGGCTTCGTTCCGTATAATAATCTCTTTCAATTCTACAGTCTTCCTCAAAGTCTCGAGCATTTTGATTGCATCACGTTACAGTCGGACCGTTCTCCAACCCGTTCTTGACGGCGCAGCGATATTTTCTGCCTTCCACGAATCCCATGCTCTTTCTCTCCGCAAATCCCACACTTCTGCTCTGAATAGCCGCCACCTTCTCGTGACTCACCTTTACAATGATACCCTTCTAACGACATTTCCTTTACTCGAAAGTTTTTGCGGAAAAATCGTGGGCAGCTCGCACGCCACGTGTACGTTTACGTCGCAGATACGAAGATATACTTATACGAAACGTTTAATATAAATAAAACATCTGCGGTTGAGAGGAGATATCAAGGAGAGAGGAGATACACAGTGATACTTTTTGTAGCCACTGTACGTGTCTGAAATGGGGGTAAACGACACGAAATGGAGAAGCCAGCAGGGGATGACTGAATAAAGAAGGGAGTAACGTGTCAACAAGGGGGGAGGGCGTTGGAAGAATGAGTTACGTTAGATGGAGAGCCCGATGGACCGAAGGATCGGATTAAAACTCGAAATCGAGTTTTCCTCTTCTTCCACGCTCCGGTCAAATTTACTTTGCAAACATTTCACATCCTCGGCCACCGCGATATACATGCTAGCTACTACCATACTCGGGCGATCCTTCTCCGCCTCGTAGCTTTATCTTCCTTGTTACTTTCACCAGTTGTTTTCCTTACCCTTGCTTGTTATTCTTCCTTTCGTTCTTCCATCGGTTCTCCTTTCATACAACGGACACCTTCGAGCTGCGACGGAACCCCCTGAGAAGCAGGGAGGATCCACGGATAATAACGAGGGAACGAAGTAGCACTTAATATCCTAATTCTATTTCGAACGATCTGGTTTGATTTTCAGATTTCTTCTTCCCGGTTCATCTTTCCGGAAAGTTCCCGGCTACGTTTAATTTGATTCCGAATACAGCGAGAATTTCTCCGGGATCCATCGACTCTACCGGCAAATTTCATTTGCGTTTCAATGTCCGCGTCGGGTCTTCGTCTCAGCTAATTAACGTTACGTTGATTTCGTTCGGGTCTGTGTTCTCGCCTACCGCCTGTCCACGGGATAACTCATTGTCCGCGGGCGTACTACTCGAAACTGGATCGACGCGTTCTTTTGTCCAACGTTCGTTCTCTTAAGAGACGCGCCCACCCTCCGGTTTCCCCGTTACGCCTCGTCATTTCTTTTCCAACGTTTCCGCTTTCCATCGCTTTTTTCCTCCCTCCCCGTCTCGCGTGCCTCCGCTCGGCTGTCGATCGTTCAATGGGATTCCTCCGATTCTGTCGTTAGAATCTTTTCCAATAACACCTTTACTCGCGACGGACGAATCTCATTTGCACGTAGGAATTCGCGTTTCATCCGACATTCCGGGCCGCGTTCTTCGCTCGATTAGTATTCCGACGTTTCCCCTTGTCGTACTCGTTCCCGGCGAAGTAGAAAAAAATTGCGTTCTTCTTTTCCGAATAGGCATCTACACCCGTTGGAAATTAATCGTCGGATGCCTTTGATCGAGAACGTGAAATTGTTTCCGGCGAACAATACGCGCGGATAGTTTCATCGGGATTGTTTGAATCTCTTTTGTTCCGTCTTTGGTTGAACCGCATCTTTGAATGCAAAGCGAATAGTCCGAGTGGCTGCCGAGCTGCTTTCTTAAAGCTTTTCATGTTTAGGAAATATTGTGTAAATATTTGGCTGAACTATATTGAGACGGCAAATTCTATCTTTCGCAGTTTAGCAATGAATACTTGCAATTAAAAGAAATTTGACGTGTATTGCACTACACGTAATTTCTACCCCAAACTCGTATTAAAAATCCAATGGGTTTAATCATTTATAACTTGGCGATGTATGAGAATATCGGACTGATGGCAACGTTCATCCCGATCTGATTTCCGGTTCCGGAGATATCGTCGTATAG